>JANAVB010011598.1:10709038-10813312 GCA_029216955.1 Iris pallida | reverse complement strand
TATATCTATATATATATATATATATATATATATTAAAATATATATATATATATATTAAAATATTATATATATATATATATATTAAGGAACACTTGGATTTTATTGATTAATCTTGAGTACAACTCAGGTTACAAAACGAGTTTCAGATCATATATAATATATATAAAATATATATATATATATATATATAATTATATATTATATATATCTATATATATATATATATATTTTATATAATATATACAATATATATATATTATTACAAACTGTAAAGATGAAACTATAAAAGCGGAACGTCGACGTGAGAACAACGAATCAAAACTATCTTCATTTGTCGCTTAACTTCATAGATCAGTTGAATGTGAGAGAAAGAGTAAGCTTCCTAACGCCATTTGTTGCGATTTTTCCATAAAATCCAGCATATGGCGCCTACAACAACCTGTTTAGCATGTTTCTGACGTTTCCTCCACCAATTCTGGAATCTCTATAACATATCCACTCTTCTCGATCGAACGCCAAGAACTGATTGGAAGTAATTCCATACCAGTGATGCTAAATCACCTTTACCGAAGATATGAAGCACTGTCTCCCCACTCGGGTTAGAACAACAGTGACATGCCGAGGCCATAGAGTAACCAAGCTTTTGGATATTATCATCCATCGACAACTTATTGAAGAGAATTCTCCACACTAATATCGACCACTTAGAAGGCATACACTTATTCCAGATGTTTTTTGAAATATACCTGTGAGGAAATTGCCCACGAATTTGATTCCAAGCCGAAGTGATCAAAAATTTCCTGGATGGGTTGGGGATCCAGGAGAAGTTGCCTTGGTCATCCTCAAGAATGAAGTTATCTCCTAGCCGTCTACCATGGATTAAACGCTTCCAAACATGAGATGCAGCAGATGTAAGCTCGACAACTTGAGGATGAGAATGAGAACAATACTTTGCCTTCATATATCCTGCCCAAAGAGAGTTAGTCGTTCTAAGCTTCCACCAAAGCTTAACCGTCATTGTGTCCAATACATATCCCAGACGTCGAACACTAAGGCCGCCCTCAACTATCGGTCGGGGCACCCTCTCCTACCGAAGCCAAGATCTTTTAGGCATGCCATCTTCGATCCCCATAAGAAACTATCAAACATACTCTCAATTCGACTCAACACAGAAGCAGGAGGATTACTTGCAGATAAACAATGAACTGGCATAGATGTGTGTACAGCCTTGATTAGGACTAACCTGCCACCATAAGAAAGATTTTTATTGTTCCAACCCAAGATCTTCGCCTGAATTTTGCATATTAATTCATCATACATCATAGCATTTCGTCTACCAGCCATTATAGGGCAACCCAAATAAACCAATGCACTGTGTTGAACTTGGAACCCCGTCATTTGTTGAAGCTCTATAGCCTTATGATTCAAAATCTTTTCAGATAGTAACATGGCTGATTTCATAGCATTAACCCGCTGTCCCGAATTTGCTTCATATTTGTTAATGATTTGTATAAGCATTTGTATCGAGCGTTTGTCCGCTCCGGAGAATATCAACAAATCATCCGCATACGCAAGATGAGACACCCTAGGACATCCTCTTGGTGAGTAATATCCTGAGAAACCAATAGAGGAATTAAGTCGAACAAGACTCCTAATAAGGGCTTCAGAAGCAATAATAAATAATACCGACGAGATCGGATCACCCTGCCGAATGCCACATTGTCCATGAAAGAAACCCGACGTCCTCCCATTTATGAGAGTAGAGAACCAAATGTTGTCGACCAAGTGAAGAATCATAGATCTACATTCGTCACAAAATCCAAATTGCTTCATGACCCACATGAGGAAAGCCCAATTGATCCGATCATACGACTTGCTCATATCGAGTTTAATAGCCATGTTCCCTCCCTAATGCTTGTGATCAATGACTGAAATCATTTCTTGTGCCATAATAATATTGTCGACTATTTCTCTGCCTTTAACAAAACCACTTTGCTCCGGAGAGATAATGCGGGGTAAAATATCTACTAGCCTCCTTGCCAATAACTTAGAAATAATTTTGTTAACAAAATTGCACAAACTAATCAGCCGATAGTCATTAAGTGCTTTAGGATGTTTAGATTTAGGAATAGGAAGCAAGAAAGTACTAGTGATAGATTTTGGCAAAGCAAAGCCATCAAAGAATAAACATACCGCCTCAAGAATGACATTGCATATGATAGGCCAGCAAGCTAGGAAGAATGATCCTGAGAATCCATCCGGGCCCGATGAGCTACAAGGATCCATACTCTTCACTGTAGACAATAATTCCTCCATGGAAGGCTTAGCAATCAAAGCATTGTTATCCTCTGCTGATATGATACAAGGAATATGATCGAGATACCCTTCTTCGATAACAGTATACGGGGAGGTAAATACCTTACTATAATGATCATTCGCTTCCCTCTGTATATCTTCCAATGATGAGAGAGTAGTACCAGCTGCCGAGAGGATGTGATGAATATGAAGGCAATTTCGTTTGGAAGACACACATGAGTGATAAAATTTAGTGTTCTTATCACCATCCACATCCGACTTTATCCGAGCTTTTTGCTTCCAATAAGCGTCTTCTATGCGGAGACGTTTCAGAATAGCCCGAGCCAGCAACCATTGAGGCCGAAGAGAAGGATCCGCTTCAAAATCAGCTTCGATCGAAGTAACAGCATCTTCGGCCTTCTTAACTTCCTGAAAAATGTCACCAAACGTTGCACGACTCCAAGAAGAAAGAGCCCTCCTAGTAGCTTCCAACCGAAAGACCAACTCGGACAAGACTATTAGCATGATCAACTGAGCTCCATGCAGCGTCAACCACCGATAAGAATGTCTCATGATCCTTCCAGAAATGTAAGAAACGAAAAGGCCTAGGAGACGTAGGCTTCTCGCTTTCGATAGATAATAAAATAGAAGAATGATCCGATTCTGATCTGTTTAAATGAGTAGACGTAGAAAGAGGGGCCCAAGCTAGCCGCTTAGAATCTAGCAGGACCCTATCTTGTCGAGAACCCATCTTAGGTGACCCACATTGCCTGTCCACCCGAGTGTAGCGATTACCTGAGTACGGGACTTCTTGTAAACCAGCAGCAGATTGAAACTCCAGAAACTCCTTCATAGACACTGAGCAGGGTGGAAGACCTCCGAACTTCTCCTCCGTACTAGTAATCGTATTGAAATCACCACTGACCAACCATGGGAAGGTCCATCGCTGTCGAACCACCAAGAGTTGATTCCAAAGGAGTCTTCTTCCCTCCTTGGTTTACTCCTATGCACAGCCGATAGTAAGGCCGTCTCAGGAAAAAATAGGAAAGAAATAGTAACTGAAAGACATTGATCACAAGAATCAACCACAGAAATCAAAGAGCCAGTCCGAGCCATGATCCATATATTACCTTTAGAGTTGATAAATGATCTTTGAAAACCCAGTTTCAGTTGGTAAGAGAGAAGCTTCTCTGGCTGGACCTTAGGTTCAATGATAATAACTATAAAATCTTTATTTGTACGACACAAGGATTTAAGTCTTTTAAAAGCCATCTGATTGGTAATCCCCCGTATATTCCAACAGAGGAGTTTAATCATTAGAGGAGGATGGGGGCTGGGGTTTGTAACCTTAGAAGAGGATCGAAGAGTGCGGGTGGTTGTGGGGGGGGCAGCCTTCTTTTTCTTTTGGCCGCCTTGGGGAACGGGGGGTATTGAGGGTTGAGCCTCTTGCGTGGGGAGAGTCTCATCGTAATGGAGGCCATCCTGACCCTTTGCCCCCTTTGAAGCTTCTCCAGCAAAAGCAGACGCGTTAATAAGAGTTATATCAGGCTGCTCTACCTTTTCAGGCTGCTGATCAGCGGCGTCAACTTCATCCGCCCATGAGCGGAATTCTTCTTCCTCCAGAGGCTCTACTTGATCTGTAATGGGAGGGTTTGTAGAGTGATGCAGGTATGGAGACGATGGTAATTGATGGGGAGAGTGAGGAGGGGAGTTGACGTGGAGATTAATGGCTGCAGAAGGAATAATTCCTTGTTCGGGAACCGAGCCTCCAATGTTCGACTCCCCATATGCTGATGTGGCCAGCCGAGTAACCACTGGCGGTTGAGAAGTAATGGCAGCCTCATTAATTTCATGATCTTGATTAAAAACTTCATGTTCAGCAGCAATATTAATATCAGCCACATTAATATGATGATTAGAAGTTTCTCCCTGTTCCACACCTATATGCCCACTAGGGGAGTTATTGATGGCCGCCACCAATATCTCTTTATTCTTCTGTTGAGGAGGGTTTGCTATATTTGGAGCATGGGATTTACATGAGTCCTTTTTGTGGCCTTGATGTTTGCAGATCGAGCAATAAGTCGGGGTATGTTCATATTCAATTTTCTGAGTAATTGTCCTGCCATTAGGTAGATTAATACGAACCACCGGAGGTAAGGGCTTACTCTCATCAACTTCGACGAAGACTCGGGCAGTACTAGGACGAGAAAATTCTTCTGTGGCTCTATCAAGTTTGAGTGGAGTACCAATACCGAGCACGATAGAGAATAAAGCATTTTTGGCAAACAGCTGATGAGGAAGTCCAGGAAGGGAGACCCACGTTGGAGCTAATGGAGACTCATGAGAAGCACTGAAACCCTTAGACCAACGGAACACGCGCATGGGAGCTCGCGATACAAACCACGTCTCCCTAGCCCTGAGACGGAGGAAGTCGACCTCAAGAGCAGGCCGAATAATAATGTGTTTAGGGTCGATCACCCCAACCTTCACATCACCAGCAAACTGGAAACCCATAAAATATTTTTGGATCACGTCGATCGAAGGCCGAGCATGAGAAAATTTCCCGATCAAACCAAACTTAAACGGTTGGACCAAGATCTGTTCATCATCCTCCGTAAAAGAGACGATGGGGACCCCCTTCGAAAAGGAAGGGGAGCGGATAGAGATTGACTGCGACGTCGAGGCCACCCTAACCACCTCCGCAAAAGTTTTCCACGCCATAAATCCTCAAAAACACGATGGTCAAGTGATCCGATCGTATAAGGGGACGTCGGCCCGGCCAAAGGCCAAGCCGGAGTCGGTGGAGATTAGGGTTCACAGCGCGGTGCTCCTCTTAGGGAAGAGAAGAGCGTCATATATATATATATATTTTATATATATATATATATATATATATATATATTTAGGGTTCACAGCGCGGCGCTCCTCTTAGGGAAGAGGAGAGCGTCATATATATATATATATATATATATATATATATATATTTTTTGGCGTCATATATATATATATATATATATATATATATATATATATATATATATATATATATATATATATATATATAAAAGCTCTCCTAGGGTTTGGCGACGGTGATCCCTGCTTTGATCATCTGTCCACCTAGATTTTGGCTTGGCCTCGGCCGGGCCGGCGTCTTCTTCGTGCAGGTGGACCACTTGGCCACTTGCTCTAATGGTCTCCGTGCCGATCCCGACGTTTGCATCAGTGGTGGCGGGGGGTGTTATGCCTCCAACACCATCCATCGCAATTCAAAATCCTTCCTTCTCGAAAGGGATCCCTGTGATTTCTTTTTCAGAGGAGGAGGAAACAATCCTAGCTGATCCTTTCAAATTTGCTGTTATAGGTAAATTTTCTCATCAACGGCCATCCATTGATGCGATCCGTAAAGCTCTTGAGGAATTTAAATTTCATGGCTCTATCAAGGTGGGTCTTATTGACTTGAAACATGTGCTCATCCGACCTTCTTTGGAAGTTGATTTTCTTCGCCTTCGTTCCCGTAAAATTTGGTATATAGTTCGAGCTCCGATGAGGGTTTTCAGATGGTCAAAAGATTTCTTCCCTCCAAAGAATCTCCAATCGCCCCTGTTTGGGTGTCGTTCCCAGGCCTTCCTATTCAACTGTTTGCGAAAAATGCTCTTTTCTCCATTGCCCTAGGTATTGGTAATCCTCTGAGAATGGATAAGGCTACGGAAGAGCTTACCCGGCCTAGCATGGCTCATGTTTTTGTTGAAGTGGATGCAAGTAAAAATCTGCCAAAACTGATCAAGATAAATCTGCCTCATGATAGATCATACACTCAACAAGTTGATTATGGTCATGTTCCTAAATATTGCTCTATGTGCTTTCATCAGGGTCATACTAGAGATGAGTGTAAATTGCAGAAAGAGAAAAATAATACTGTAGCTCCTTCAAAAGTAGCAGGACCATCATCATCCAAAGATCCAATGAATAAAGGCAAAGGTTTATTAATACAAGTACAAACTACTAATGTGAATGAAGGCTCTCACATCCAGGAAGGGGTTCTCTCTCCTAATAAGGCCGGTGACGAAAGGACATTGAAAGAAGTGGCAATAATAATGAAGATGTTAATTTGGTGGTTGACGGCCACACTATCCCCGAGACAGCAGCTATGGGCATTAATCAACATTTAAACTCTGATTATCAGTTGGACAATACAACCAGTTCTCAACCCACGAGGCTTCCGACGACGGCTATGGGTGATATACTTCATTCTGATAGGCTCCAGGAAGAGAATATTCCAAACAAAACTACAGATGAGGAGGGTTTGCAGAGAGAAATAGCTGAAGAAGACACTAATTCAGAGCAGTCCATTCCAGAAGAAGGAGAAATTTTGAAATCTTGGGCGGACGTTGCGGAAGAAGAGAAATTACAGGAGGATACAGGCGATGTCCCGACTGCTCCCAGGAAGGATAGGCGAAAGAAGAAAGTATACCCAGTGCCAACCGAACCTAGATATACCAGATCGTCGTTAAAAGGTCCTCAAACTACCTCAACCTCTTCATCCAATAATGTTTAACATTCTTATATGGAATGTCCGTGGCATTGCGGATAAGATGTCACTCAAGAGACTTAAGTCTTTATGTCATATTCATAAAATTATGGTTCTTGCTATCATCGAACCTAAGGTTTCTCCGCAGTAGCTTTTTCTTACCAACTCAAGTTAGGGTTTCAATCAGCAGTTTCTAATGAAAAAGGAAATATTTGGATCATGACCAGACAGGATATTTTATTGGAGGAGATTGACTCTCATGATCAAGCCCTTAGTATTATCATATCTGGAGCTATTCTTCCTTTTCGATCTTTGGTTTCTTGGTGCATGGTCACAATAAAAAAGAAGGAAGATGACTACTATGGGCCAGATTGACTTAGTTGCAAGCGAGTCTTAAGTTGCCTTGGATGGTCGGCGGAGATTTTAACATCATATCTTCGACAGGGGAAAAATTTGGTGGATCCCCAGCATGCTCGGTGGCCATAAATGAGTTTCTTAATTTTCAGCTTGCTACAGGCCTTGTGGACATTCCATACACTGGCAGCTGCTTTACTTGGATCAAAACTGATGAAGGTCCCCATCGACAAGGCTCGCGCTTGGACAGATGGTTGCTGGATAGTGATTGGGCTGAATGGGCTCCTCATTCCTCTAGTTCGCACCTCAGTCGTACTGAATCTGATCATTGTCCTATTCTCATCAACATAAAGAGTAAAAGTGATTCAGATAGAAACTTATTCAGATTTTTAAATTTCTGGACATCGCATGATGAATTCTCTTCTATTGTGCGGCAAGCTTGGAATTTTATTGATAATGCCAATAGCATGGTACGGATTGGGTTGTGTTTGGCTGCGGTTCGACGTGCTTTATCTGATTGGAGTCATAGTACTTTTGGTGATATTTTTCAGGAGGTTAAGAAAGAAAAAGACAAAGCCCTAGCGATGGAGATGGCCTTTAACTCTGATGCATCAATGCGGGAAGATTGGATGAAAGCTAAAGCTGAGTTGAAGCAGAGAGTTAGCTATGAGGACTCATTCTGGCGTCAAAAGGCTAGAGTTAAATGGGATCAAGATGGGGACAGGAATACGAAGTTTTTCCACTCCTGTGTTTCTGCTACTAGAAACAGATTATATATTCACAGTTTAGTCTCTGAGGACGGCCAAGTTCTGAGTCATTTGGAGGATATTCAATCTGAGGCAAATGCATATTACAGTAAGCTCTTTATCCCATCTATCATATCACAGTATCCTGATTTTATTAATACGATACCTGTCTCTATTACTCAAGATGATAATATTTTGCTTATGGCTAAACCAACAATAGAGGAATTGGTAGAATCGCTTAAGAGTTTGGACCAGGATAGCGCTCCTGGCCCTGATGGGTTCTCAGGTCGTTTCTTTCGAAAGGCTTGGGATATTGTTGGCCATGACATTCTTGAAGCAGTTCACTTATTTTTTTATGGTTTTGCTTTTCCCAGATCAATTACGAGTACTCATCTGCTGCCTATCCCGAAGGGGAAAGATCCAAAGTCGATAAGAGATTATAGGCCTATTAGTCTTTGTAATTTCATTAACAAGCTTTTCTCTAAAATTCTTGCTCGAAGATTGGCTCCGCTTCTTCCTCGCTTAATATCTCCAGAGCAAAGTGGTTTTATTAAGGGTCGGGAAATTATTGATAATGTAGTACTAGCTCAAGAAATGGTTAGTATGATTCATCACAAATATAGGGGTGGAAATGCAGCACTTAAACTCGATATGAGTAAAGCTTATGATCGGGTTCATTGGGCTTTTCTGATCAAGGTCATGCGGAGGATGGGTTCTGTAATGAGTGGCTTAATATGATCTTGCATCTCCTCGACAATGTTTGGTTCTCAACTCTTATTAATGGCTGTGCTTCAGGCTTCTTCAAAAGTCTATGTGGGTTGAGACAAGGAGATCCTATTTCACCTCTTCTATTTGTTATTGCTGCTGAATGCTTAAGTAGTAATCTGAATACACTGAGGGCGAATACTGGATTTACTTCTTATTATTCTCCAAGTGGGTGCCCAGTCATTACTCATCTAGCCTATGCGGATGATATCCTGTTATTCTCAGGTGGAGAAAAGAAGTCCATACAGAAATTAATGAATATGATTACAAAATATGAACAGGTGTTGGGTCAGAAGGTGAATATAGAGAAATCAGGTTTATATTTATCTAATCTCATATCTGAAGATCGAGTTAAAGATATCCAAAACTCATTTGGATTCAAAGTCCTCAGTTTTCCAATGACCTATTTGGGTTCTCCTATGACTGCGGGAGTACGCAATGCGGCTATGTTCGATAAACTTGTAACGAAGATTAGATACAAAATCAATGGATGGCAAAATAAGGCATTATCCATGGGTGGTAGACTTATAAGTCGGTCTTAACTTCTATACCTGTTTACACATTGGCTGCATGTAATCCCCCTGTTAGTGTGATCAAAAGAGTTGAGGACATATTCTAGAGTTTCCTATGGGGTTCTAAGCTCGGGTATGACAAACGTGCTTGGATCGCATGGCCGAATGTTACAAATTCTATTGAGGAAGGTGGTTTGGGTGTCAGGCGTTTGTAAGATGTCTTGAATGCTTTAACTATTAAGCTATGGTGGAAGATTAGAACTTATAACTCTCTATGGGTTAAGTTCATGAAGGCAAAATATGATCCCTATTCGAATCCATCTTTTGTTAATGCATGTCAAAGCTCTTCTCATATATGGAATCGAATTCTCAAGGGTCGAGACATGGGGATATTCATATTGATCATATATTCAAGATGATTTGGAAATTTTGTATGGTCTCCTGGTAGATCAGGATTATTTTCGATTACATCTACTTGGAATTGCATTCGGCTACTGCTGCGGTTGATGATCGATACACTCAGATATGGGGATCATGTATCCCAGTTAAATGGTCGGTACTACTATAGCGTGTGCTATGGCGTCGTCTTCCGACGGATGATGTCATCCAAAAGCTTGGTTTTCATCTCGCATCATCTGCCATTGCTGTACGGGGGGATGGCAAGATGAAATATATATATATATATATATATATATATATATAATATATATATATATATATAATATATATATCAGCGCTCGGGCTGCGCGTATTTTGCGGAGTGCTCCTCAGCGGCAATTTGGTTCTGGATGGTAGTTCCGACGGGGGGCTCCGCCCCCCTGGCTCAGCGACGGGAGCCTCCGGCCACCCTGGCGACGTCACCCTTGGGGGCGACCGGACTGTACGGGGGGATGGCTTTCATCGCCATACACAGGCGTCTGGGCATCGGCCTTCAGATCTGGCGGGGGGTTCCGCCCTCCCTGGCCCGGCGGTGGGAGCCTCCGGCCACCCTGGTGACGTTACACTAGGGGGCGACCCGACTGAGCGGGGGGCTGGCGTCAACCTCGTTGACGATGCTGCTACGGAGAGGGGATCCGTCCCTATTGGCTCGAAATCCGTCCTCCAGTCAGCGAGCGGCGGGTGACGCCGACCAGGGAGGCGACCAGGATGATGCGGTGTTGTCGGAGTTCTCGTCGACGATGTGAGGTTGGCTGCTCCGGAGGGAGGCTTTATCCCTTCCGGCAATGGATCGGCGTCGGGGGCCTGCACTTCTGGTTTTCGCGTGGCGGGCGGCATCATTCCTGGGTGCGACGGCTGCAGGGGGATTCGTTCCCGTCCCTAGCGGTGTCCTGTTCGTGACGCGGTGACGCTGCCGGTGGCCCCCCCGACAGCGACGGGGCTAAGGTGAAGGTATCAGTGGAGGGACGGTTGGCCGGTGCGGTCTTTCGCTGCGGGTGGACGAAACCGTGTCGGCGTCGAAAGGTGTTTCTGCCGAGGGTGGACTTTCGTCCAGCCATTGTTGCCAATGGTCGAAAGGTGGTTGTCTTCTCACAGTCGATATGGAGGCCCTTACTGCACCGTGCGGGCTTGACCTTATTGGCAAGTTTGCTCGGCGGAGACTCCCGGTTGAGACTATTAGAAAGGCCTTTGATTCGCGGGGTTCAGGGGGTTGATTGAGGTGAAGGCGATCGATGATACACGTCCTTATACGGCCCACGTCGAGAATGACTTTCTTCGGCTGCGGTTAAGGACTGTTGGTTCGTTGGCGGGTTCCGATGGTGATATTCGGTCGTCGGTGGACTTTTCGCCGCTGAGAGAGGACCCTCGGGTTCCAATCTGGGGGCCTTCCCCGGGCTTCCATACTGTTTGTTTGATACCAATGCGGTTCTTTCCATCGCATCTGGTCTCGGCACTCCGCTCAGTACTGATCGGGCTACGGCATCCTTTTCTAGGCCGGGGTGGCCAGGGTTTTGGTTGAAGTGGACGTCAGCAAACCACTTCAACATGAGGTTTTTTCCAACTGCCTGATGGTGTTCGCTCGCAGCCAGTTTCTATGAGCGGAGGCCTCTATATGTGTCTCTTGTGGCCACCATGGTCACGTTGAGAGTGCTTGTGGGCGACCCCAGGTGGAGCCTTCTTCCGTGGAGTAGCTGATAGACCGTCCATCCCCGACGGCCTTGCTCCAGGCGTTGTGTGAGGAGGACGGTCCGGTGGGTGGCCGTGGGATTAGCAGGGGTCGTCGGAGGAGACGATCAAGGCGAAAAGGGAAGGGGACACGGCAGATATGGAGGCCGTCGGGGGCGTGATGATAGCACGGGGACACGCAGCATGGATTGCGGAGTTATGATAATCGCGCGAATTCCGTTCCGCCTTCCTGGCACGTGGGGGAGTCTTCTTCGGGCCAGCTGGCTCTATGGTCGGATGACGGGCGGCCCATGATGGAGGGACGCAGCGCTCCAGATCTAGCTTGGCTGGGCAGTTGGGCCCTGAGCGGGACATTGGGCCTATTGATTTATCGGATCTTCCTATTATTATCCATAGCCAGCTGGGACAGGGAGTTATAGCGGCTGATTCTGACACTGAGGATCGTAGCTTGGTGGTGTGGAGGAGGCCGGGACGGTTTTTATCCGTCCGGGGTTATGACTCAGCCCCGGGTGATGAGATGGTCTCTCTGGCCGAGTTTAGACCTTCCACCTCTATCTCCGAGGGACGTGAAGCAGACTGGCAGATGGTTCCTTTTAAGAAGGCGGCTGGTAGGCGGAGGAAGTCGATGGCACCTCAGTCGGATCGACTTCTTCGTTCACATGCTTCCGGGTTAGGCGGGACCCCCGAGGGTCCATGGTTAAATTCCTTATTTGGAATGTTCGGGGGACGGCGAACAGAGCTACTTTATCCCGTCTCAGGTCCTTGTGTAGGACCAACTCTATTCAGGTTCTTGCCATTATTGAACCCAAGGTGATATCCTCTAAGCTTCTTTCTTATCAGCTGAGGTGGGTTTTGATGTTAGCTTTTGCAATGATAAGGGCAATATTTGGATTTTCTGTAAGTCGGGTCTTGGGATCAATTGTATTGATTCCTGTGACCAGGCTATCACAGTGCAGCTTTCTTTGAGTTGTTTTTCAGTGCCGGTGCGGTTGTCGATTGTTCATGGTGCTGGGACACGACAGGGAGGAGGAATATGTGGAGGCATCTTCTGGACGTCCAAGCCAGGGACATTGCCTTGCCCTGGGCGGTGGGCGGGGACTTCAATATCATTGCTTCTCCGGATGAGAAATTTGGAGGCCGACCTCCAGACACGAGGGCCATTGCGGACTTTCCTTGACTTCCAGTTGGCTGTCGGTTTATCCGATGTTGGTTTCAGAGGAAGCATCTATACTTAGGTGAACGGGCAGACGGGGCTTGATCGTCAGGGATCCCGACTTGATAGGCTGGTAGTAACGGGGAGTTGGCTGGATGGTGTCCAGGTTTCTTGCGAGCATCTTAATCGGGCAGAATCTGATCATTCTCCTCTTTTGATATCCTGCCAGCCAGCTTTTTTACCTCTGCGCAGAGGATTCCGTTTTCTTGACTTTTGGACTTCTCATCCGGATTTTCTTCCGATTGTGGCTCGGGCGTGGAATTCATGTTGGCATTATGATGCGCTGGAGAGGTTGGGTATACGTTTGAGGACGACGGGGCATGTTCTTGCTGGATGGAGCAGAGCTACTTTTGGAGACGTTTTTCAGGAGGTCCGTCAGGCCGAGGACGCTGCATTGGCGGCAGAGCAGGAGTATGAGCTTCATCCTTCGGAGAGGGGAAGGGCTTCCTGGATGGAGGCCGTTGCCAATTGAAGCAAAAGGTCTTGGTGGAGGAGTCTTTCTGGAAACAAAAAGCCAGATTGAGATGGGACCTGGAAGGAGATAAGAATACTCATTTTTCCATGAGTCCACCAGGATCAGGCAAAGAAAGGCGGGTATTCAGAAAATTATTCGGGCTGATGGATCTGAAACTGGGTCTATTACGGAGGTAGCGACGGAGGCGTCTTTATTCTTCTCGAAGCTGTTTAGAGCGGAGCCTATTTCTGATGAGGACACCTTCCTCGATGTCATCCCTAGCATTATTTCTATGGAGGACAATTCTGATCTTGTTTGTCGTCCTGACAGAGCGGAGCTGATGGAAATTGTTCGGGGGATGGACCCGGCTAGTGGCGCCGGTCCGGATGGCTTTCTCTGGAAGATTCTTCTCTGTTTGTTGGGACATTGTTGCTGCTGACGTGGAGGAAGCCGTTGGTTCATTTTTTTGGGTGCGCGCCTTTCGGCTTCCGTCTCAGATACCTTCTTATTTCTTATCCCCAAAGTCGAGCACCGAGGAGCCTTTCTGATTTCCGCCCTATTAGCCTTTGCAATTTCTGTAACAAAATTATTTCCAAGATTATTGCTTGCAGGTTGCGGGATTACCTTCCCAAAATTATTTCTCCGGAGCAAAGTGCTTTTGTCCAGGGGAGAGAGATTGTGGACAACATCATTATTGCTCAGGATATGGTGGCATCTATGAGGGAACCCAACCATGGTGGAAATGTTGCTATTAAGCTGGACATGCAGAAGGCCTATGACAGAGTCAATTGGCATTTCCTCCTGAGGGTTCTTCGGAGATTTGGTTTTAATGAGGTCTTCTGTGATCTTATTTATCGTCTCCTGGCTGATACCCGGTATGCCGTGCTTCTAAATGGCGCTCCTACTGCTTTTTTCTCGGCGTCTAGAGGGATCCGGCAGGGGGACCCTCTATCCCCGGCTCTCTTTATTATTGCTGCGGAGGTACTCTCTCGGAACCTCAAGCTTCTTCAAGAATCAAATAGGAGATCTTCATTTCACACTCCGATTGGGGGACCGCGTATCTCGCACTTGGCTTATGCGGATGATGTTCTTATTTTCACTTCGGGGGATATTGCTGGATTGCGTGCTCTCCAGCAAGTTCTGCATAGTTATGAGGCTGTTTCTGGACAGAAGATCAATTATTCCAAATCTGCCTTTTATACTGCGATACCATTGGGTGAGGATCGCGCTCGGACTATCTCTACTCTATTCGGATTTAGTCCCGGTACATTGCCGTTTACTTATTTGGGGTGCCCGTTAACTTGCGGGAGAAGGAATGCGGGATGTTTAGCTATTTGCTGGATAAAATCCGGTCGAAGCTGACGGGCTGGCAGAACAAGATTCTTTCTCCTGGGGTAAGTTGGTCCTTATTAAGAATGTACTTTCATCTATCCCTATGTACACATTGGCTGCATGTTGTCCCCCCGGGCCGTTCTTAGGACGATTGAGAGGATGTTTGCGGCTTTCTTCTGGGGAGTAAGGATGGGGTGGCTAAGAGGAGTTGGATGGCGTGGCGGTTCGTTACTCGGACTAAGTCCGAAGGAGGCCTCGGGATCAAGTGCCTGAATGATATTATGGATGCCTTTTCTATGAAGCTTGGTGGAAGCTGAGGCATGGGAAGGGCCTTTGGGTGGAGCTTCTTAAATCGAAATATTTTCGTAAGCGTCATCCATGTGTGAGGCGTTTATGACTTCCAAGTGCTCCCATATTTGGCGACGGATTTTGAGGGGAAGGAAATTGGCGGAACCGCTTATTTCGTTTAAACTTGGGCGTGGTGAGGGTTCGGCGAGGTGTGAGTCTTGGATTCCGGGGGCCCTCGGTTGGATAGTGTTGTTATACCATCGGCTGAGGGAGCGACTTCAGGGACCAGGCGCATGGGGAGACGGACTCGGGGGCGGAATCGAACACAGGCGAGAGAGTCTGCTGATGTCGGCCGGACGGGCACTGGTGAGCTTCGGAGGTCGGCTAGATTGGCCGGAGAAGGGTGGTTCTTCCCCAACGTACGGTGATTGTTCGGCTCTTTCGGATAGGGGAAGAAAGATCAGAGATTCTAGGGCGAGGAACTCTGATAATGGGGTCCGGTTATTCGATCTTTTTGGACAGACACTGGTTGGGATCTGCCTTTGTTTTCGGCAGTTTGGAGTAGAGGCAGCGGGAAGGCTCAGAGAGGCGAATCTGACATGTACTTCGGCTCCTGATTCTCTGGTCTGGGGTGAGCGGAAAGGTTCTTTCACCTGGCTGCGGCTTGGAGATGTTGTCGGATCTCTCACCCTACTTCACTCTTCTCTAATATTTGGGGCAAGTGTATTCCGGCGAAGTGGAGCATTCTGATGTGGCGGGTCTGTCACAACCGGCTTCCTACTGATGACATTCTTCAGAAGATTGGCTTCCATCTGGCTTCCAGGTGTCATTGCTGTCAGGTCGGGCAAGGGGAGGACCTTCAGCATATTTTTCCACGGGGATCTTGCTATGACGGTTTGGTCTGCTTTCCGGGGTTTCTTCAAGGCACGGATGCATAGTGACTTTCTGGTATTTCTTCAAAGGTGGTGGCGGGGTCAGGGCAGTCATCATCGGAGATCACTGGCTGGTGCGATCATTTGGGTGCTTTGGAAGAACAGGAACAAGCATAGATATGAAGGGCATGGTGCTGGGCCAGAATTCTTGGTTCGGGAGGTGAAGAGACAGTTTCGGAAGTCTCTTTCGAGTTGTCGTCATCTCCGTCTATTCCCACTGGGCTTTAGAGTAGTGTTTTTATTCCATTTTCTTTCTTCTTGTTACCATGAGGTCGGATGTACTCATTACCCTCTTTTTCAATAAAGGTAACGGTTTTAAAATATATATATATATATATAATATATATATATATATATTATTTTATATAAATATAATATATATATATATAATAGATATATATATATATATATATTAAAATAATATATATATATATATATAATATTATATAGATATATATATATATATATATATATTATATATATATAGGAACGGATCAAAAGTCCCCCCTTAGAAAACCCCCTAAAAACCCCACTCACTCTAATTCGTAATTTAATGTTAATATTAATGTTAATGTTAATATTAACATTAAATACTAAAATTAACATTAAACTTAACATTAAAATTAATATTAACATTAACATTAAAATAAAAAAATAAAATAAAATATAATATTAATAATAATATTAATATTAACATTAATATTAACATTAACATTAATATTATGAATTAGAGTGAGGGGGGTTTTTAAGAGTTTTCTAAGGGGGCCTTTTGATATATTTATATATATATATATATATATATCTATATATATATATATATATATATATATATAATATATATATATCTATATATATATATATATATATATATATTATATATATGTTAATATAAATATATATACATATATAAAATATTATATATATATAATATATATATCTATATATATATATATATAGATATATATATATATAGATATATATAAAACAAAACAAATATATATAAAGATATATATATATATATAGATATATATAAAATATATATATATATACTATATATATATATTTTTTTTTTTTTTTTTTTTTTTTTTTTTTTTATATATATATATATATATATATATATATATATATATATTATATATATATATATATATAATTAACATTAACATTAACATGAAAATAAAAAATATATATTAACATTAACATTAAATAAAAAAATAAAAATTAATATTAACATTAACATTAATATTAACATTATAACATTCACATGAATTACATTAATATTTTGAATGAGAGGGGGTTTTAAGAGGTTTTCTAAGGGGCCTTTTGATATATATATATATATATATATAATATATATATAGATATATATATATATATCTATATACTATATATATAATATATATATATATATATTATAATAAGAAAAAAAAAAAAATTATATATATATAATATATATATATATATATATATCTATTATATATAATTATATATTTTTTTATATATATATTTTATATATATATATATTTTATAATATATATTTATATATATATATATATATATATATATATATTATATATATATAATATATAATCTGTTAAATGAAAAAAAACATTAACTCACGAGATTTCTAATCTCATGAGAGACCAAACCCAGTTCACCGATAGGAAACCGACAAGTTACTTGAAAAAAATTTCTTTCTTTGAATTTTTTTAAAATGCCTAAATCAATTTAATCCATATTATGATCAACCCATAATCTTATAAACTGATTTGAATAGAATTTAAATTAGGTTTTAAATCAAATCTTTGGTTATTATATATATTCAGAAAAAGATTTTTATCAATTCCAAACAAACACATGACCCCTCGAGTCGTCCCATTTCCCTACACACGTGACCTCGTCGAAGGTCCTGTGACTCCGTGCACCGCCCTTGCCTACCTGGAACCGCCGCACCGCAACAGTCAGCCGTGCGCACCCATCCAACCTGATAGCAACACTACTCGGGAGGTACCCTGTTCGTCCATTATTTTTCCCTCAATATACTCAACCATTTCCCGAGCCTTAAATTTTTATGCGTTCTAGTTGAACCTCTTTAAATAGAATATTTTAGTTGGCCTTGCAGCACGTAAAAGTTCCTAGATGTTCAGGAAAAATTCATGTAATGATGGATTTTCGTGACCCTAGCCCTGTTTGACGTTGATTTGCGACCAGAGCTCACGAATTTTAAAATTCAGTTTGAACAAGATTATAGGAAACCTAATAAAACCTAGTTTTAGTTTTATTTCTAGACATTTATTTTCTATTTAAGTGATTTACAAATTGGTAAAAACTATTTTTATAAAATCAAAACTTCCTGATACAGAGTCCGCCCCAACAAACTGGATGGCTTGGTCCTAACGAGTTGCATCGAAAGATGCATATGGACTTCATGCACGTGTGTGGATTGACAAAACCCAAATTGGTTTCGTGTGCGTGACGAATTCGTGGCGTATACGTTAAAAACCACTGTATTGATGATTTTCCAAATTAAGTAATTACTTTGTGGACGCTTGTCGCCTCGTGACAAAACTTGTGCCATTGGACTCGTATCAATTTTTGGTCCTGTGAGCCAAGTTTGGTCCAATTCTGTGAAGGTTGACCGGATTGCCGCTTTGGCAGGCCCACGATCCGATTTAACGGGTGATTTTTTGCAAGGCCATCCGAATCCAAATTAGATATATTGTTAGATTCGTATCGAAAAACTAGACCGGTAGACATATAACTTGTTGACTTTAGAGACCATATGATTTGGCACACTTTTTGGTACAAAGCGGGTCCAACGATGGACATTATTTTAACCCAAAATTATGATTTTGTCCCTATGTCCAGAATTATACTTATGGGTAGGCGATCTTAGACATATCTTTTATTCCAAAAATATTGGTGATGTCTTTTTTCGCATCCGGGGACATTTGCGAAAGTTCTGCTTTCATTGCTTCTTTGATATAACGATTTTAGTTACTAGACGTTGTCGTTTCTGTACAGCACCTTCATGGAAGATGCCTTGTCATTTTTATTGATTATTTATTGTCATTTCAGCATGTTTATATTCTTTTGTTTTTTGAGTTGTTTATTTCTTTTATATTAAAATTTTTCATCCAAGTCATATTTGGGTGCGAGCGACTAAGTTGTTTTCGTTGTTTTCATTTATTTTATGCATGCTGACCTAGTTTAAGAGGACCACCCTATTATTATGAGATATTACTATATCTCCTTTGGCCATGACACTTATGTACCACGAGTGTGAGTCTCATGTAGGATATGGACTTGTGTAGTTGGCTCGCCTTCGATACGTATGGGACGTACAATGGATAGGAAATAACTTCTAATAGAATATTCATGTTTAGCGGACTTAGCAGTTATTAGAGATTCATATGTGTTGTGGATATGACATAGATAAGCATGGGGTATGGAGGATATTTCCTTAGCGTATTGGCCATCTTTGCACTTTTGCTTTTGTAACCCGTGAGCTCCGCCGAAGACGCGGGTAAAATTACCCCTACTGTTACTGATGGCCACTAACGTTCGAGTAGCATTATGCACGTAGGCCCCTAGTTTCCAGAGAGGGGACTAATACAAGCCCATTATAGCCGAAGTTCCTATGCGTTGAAGGTTTATTCTTAACTGCATATTTACAGTAGAATGGTTAGGAGCCCAATTGCATTCATCATTTATATATTCAGTTTATATGGCATGCTTTGTGTATCATGTTACGTCTCTCTGAGGACCGTGTGATATTTTCAGGTATAGATGAGAAGGATTATCCAAAGGAGTATGGTTCAGCCTTAGATTCTACTTCTGATGTCGATAAGGTTTTGCCTTCTGAGTATTAGTGATTATCGTAGTAGATGGATATTTTCTATTTGCTATATTTTTTCCCTTTATTTTATTTACTTTTGGATGTCGGACACTAGTTATCTCTGACTTTTTTTATAGTTGTTTGGTAGTGGATTTGTCTTCCCCGCAATGTTATTATTTGATATTGTATTCATTATTGGACCATTTCTTTTATTTGTCTGTGTGGATGAGATATAGAACTAGCTTGCCTATTGTCACTACCACATATCTAGTTTGAGGATATTTTTGTTATATTTGAATTATTTGAATTTAATATATTTTATTAGGAATTTAAAATGATTAATTAGAATGGTATGATTTAAATACTAGTTAATTGATTGCCATGTGGTTTAGGTTAGTCTAACCTAGATTGGACCTAACCTAGATTAGTCATAGCTAGTCTAGTTAGCCACATTGAGTTTAGTTAGCATTGGTTAAATGGGTTTAAGTCATGGTCAGCTAGGTTGAGTGGTTTGCAACTTGACTAGGAAGGAGCCCTAGATTCCAGGCCATTCATTAGACTTGATACATTGATGGCCCTTGGATGCACCCCCTAAAAACCCTAACCCTAGCTAGTGGCCGGCCAAGGACCCCCCTTGCCTATAAAGTATCTCTATTGGAAGTTGTGCCTCTTTTCAATATTCCATCATTTTCCTAAGAACAAGGTTAGCCTTTACTTTTATTTCTTCATAGTTTAATCATTAGTGCTCCATTTTTATTGAGATTTCTTCCATAGTATTCTAAATACTGTTCTTCTACTGTTGGTGGAGTCAAATCTCAGGTTTGACACAATTTGGAGACTTTGAGTGGCTTTTGGATATCTCTTTGAAGGGGCTTTTTGTTGTGAAGAGCACACCTAGGTAAAACTCTATTCCTCTATTGAAATTAGGGTTTCTTTGTATAAACACCAAGCCCTAGGTGTCCTTGTAATGTAGGAATAGGATTTTCACCATTTCGTGTCCTGTACGTGTCCGTATCGGACACGTATCAGTGGTGCATGCAGGTGTTCGACGAAATGCCACAGTGGGCATTTAGATCGAGATTTTGAAATGTTTTTTAATAGGAAATTAGGTTTTTATATGGCTTATTGATTTCCCATTGACTGAGCTGGATTTGAGTCCAGTTCGTGTCGATACTGGACTCGTAGACACGCCCTGCGCGCGCAGTGGACTATCCTGCTACTCGCGTATCCGTACGGCTGTTCTAGGGCTCGAGGACACGTGTCCTTTGACACAGGCCTTGGGGCAATGTCTGACACGACACCCCCAAGATCGCGTGTCCTGTTAGTTCGTGTCGAGTGCAGGAGTCGACCCGCACTGGACACAGGAACTGTCGACTGAACCCAGTCTGTGTGCATTGAGTTTTTGTGTGTGTTTGGACACGTTGTTTCCTGTCTCTGGACACCATTTTGTTAGTATGACACACACCAATATCCACCATTAATTACCTACCTAGGTTTCATCATGAATTATGAATTTGAATATGGATTGGGAATGCCCAATCGACTGATACTCAAAGTATCAGTGAGTACACTGTTCTCCATGTTCCTGTTATTTAATTAGGTGTTTTAGTTATGATTAAATGCTAAATTATATCCTAACATGTTTACTAATCTCTGTTAGTGTAAATTTACATATTAGAATAGGTCTTGTGGCATGAAATAAGATTTTGGCAATGAGCTAGGCTTCGAAATGCCAGGACTGATACATAGGTTCATGGTATTTTCAATTACAACTGTTAATTGATTTCTTTTTCATTAAAATTCATGTCAATGCCATGTGTCAGTTGTATTTTAATTTGTTGAACACTAGACATCATGATTTGGATTCAATTCTCAGTTTGGTTGAATCATGAAATGGGTTTCCTGTTTTCTGATACAATGTAGTATCAGTGCCTACTCCTTAATTCGAATGTTTGATTCCAGTTTTAATGATAACTCACACATATTTTACACATGCTATGTAGGTGTTTATGTGTTGGGGAGGTTTCATGTGGGAAAGTTAACTGGGATTCGAATTGAGTCTATATATTACTGTCGAATGTTTGGATTTATATTTGTTTTCAACTGTTTAAGTTGGTTAAAACCTGGGAACATTTTTCCTGTCAATAATTTACAATATCTGAGACACACAAGAGCACTGTCACTCACTGTCATTTGGTTCCAAAATCTGAGTTTCTAGTTAATGCTTCACTATTATTAAAATCCTGAGAACTCACACTGTCTATAATCCTGAAAACACATGGTCTCATGTATAACACACACATTAAATTGGCACACATGTGTTCATGCCACACACAATGGAATAGAGAATCTGGGAACACTGAACACAGGTTCCTTTCTTAACACACACACACATTTTATAATGTATACACACATGTACCCCCACCTATCTAAATCATGTACTCACACACACACACAGGTTTCCTTCACTAGATATTAGTTCACTGTTTTACAATTCATGTGCACACATGTTTCAGTCCACACCCAATTTCATGTATTCCTACACACACACACACACACACTATAACACACATGTTTCCCCATTAGACACACACACATCTCATATGTTATCCCCTCTCTATGTAGATACAATACATATTTCTATATGTGTGGGTACGCCTATAGCTATATATAGCAATACCTAATCTAACGTGAATGTGTGAATGGTAGAGTAGGATATATGGAAATGCAATGTGTAATAGCTAAATGTGATATGCATATTATATTTGTATATGTATATATATATATATATATATATATATATATATATATATATATATATATATATATATATATATATATATATATAATGTGAATAGTGATATATATATATGGTATCGGCCTATGGTGTGTCTGTTTGCCTAGTGAGAGTTTAGTTAGACTTGTTTAGTCTTGATTAGGCCTAGAATAGACTAGTTAGACTAGTATAGACTTGGTTGACCTAGTTTGACTTCTAGGGTTGACCAGAGTTGACCAAGAGTTGACTTTGGTCTAGATTGACCTAGATCATGTAGAATGCATAGTAGAACTTCATATTACTATTTTGGACTTGTTGTGATTTGTACTGTTCTACAGGAAACAGACACCACTCCTCGGACAGTAGATATTCTTCAGATTCTCGGGATACAGGCAAGTACATTCTCTGATCATTTCATATCGTGTTAGAATTATTCTCCTACTTTAAATTACTTTACTTGATACTGTCACGTTGGTCGCACGGATTAGTACTATATGGATTCCTTCTTGAGATATTACCCCCTCAGGGAGCATCGGATACTACATGTTCTGTGGGTTTCACTTACATGGTGTATCACTATGCTTCATGGTTCATTGAATCACTTGTGACATGTACTCTCATGATCACAGAGTCTTCCTAGAATCCCCTATTTATGGGCTTTCCTAGAATCCCTATTTATGGGACTATCATGTACTACCCTTCGGGGGCCGTTACATGAATCATAACATAACTTGGCTGGATCCACTACTAAAATATCATCAAATAGCGACATAATTTAGCGACGGCAAGAAATTACGTCGCCAGTAGCGACATCTTTATAAACACGTCGCAAAACGTCGCTGACTAGCGACGTTCTGCGACAGGAGTATCCTACGTCGCTGAATAGCGACGTTCAGCGACATATTATAAGTATATGTCGCCATGGTTACGACTTTTAGCGACGTCGCTAAGTTATTTTACTTAGGGCACGCCGCTGCCTTCTTTCCCCCTCACTCTCACTCGAAAACCCAAAAATTTTAATTTTCCCCCCCACCCCACCCCACCCCGGCAACTCCCTTCTCCTCTGTCAGTGCCCTCCCCCCCCGGCGACCCCCTCCCCCCCGGCGACTCCCTCCCCCTCCGGCGAGCTCCTCCTCCTCGAGATCCTCCTCCTCGAGCTCCTCGTCCCCCAATCCGAGCTCCTCCCCCTCTTCCTCAGGTAAACCCTAACCTAACTCCTCTCCTTCCTCCTCCTCCTCCTCTCCCACGGACACACACACACACACACGGACACACACGGACACGGATACACACACACACACACACAGACACAGACACACACGCATATACACACGAACACACACAAATACTGACACACACACACACACACAAACACACACACACAGACACAGACACACACACATACACACACGGACACGGACACACACACACACACAGACACAGACACATACACACACACACACAGATTTATTCCTAGTTTAAATGGTTTAAATTGTGATTTAAATGCTAGATTTGATTCCTAGACATGTTGTTATTCTATGTTAGTTGATATTTACATTGAGAATGGGTCGTTGCTGTGATATAGGATTCGAACATATATGGGTTGACTTTACATGACTGATACATGATACGTTTCAAGTTTTTCCTATGTCAATCCTGTTAATCTGATTCTAACTAATGTTTTAAGTACCAATATTACTCCTACATGTGTATTAGCCTATGATAGATTGATCTTTACTTATTAAATTAAGTTTTATGATATGGGAATGGAATTTGGACTCGAGTTAGTTTCAATGGGTTGATTGATACTCATGAATCAGTTTTGATTGTCCCCTGAACTTCAATTCCAATTTTTTTTTTGATTTTTAATTGTTGTTCAGTTATCATTGGTTGTAACACATGTGTTAGTACCTGTTAATTCCTTTTTTTTCATTTCTGATTAGGCTTGTGATTTGAGAATAGGATATTGGACATGAGGTTCAATTTAAATTAGTTTGATGAAAACTCAGGAATTTGGTTTGCTGTTCTTCCTTGAACTGAATTGAACTGATTCCTTTTGATGAGTTATAATGATCCCCACATGTTCTAGTTTGTGTTTACTGCAGGATTGCTTAATTAGAATAGGCTATATGTTTGAGTATGAGAAATTGGACTGTGTGTTGGTTCTCGAAGACATGCAGGACTGGGAACTAATTTCCCTTCCTATTTTCCTGAGGTGTATTCTCAGTTTCCTTGTTCACTGATTTCATGTTAGCTCACTGTTTCCCATTCCAGTTATTAGCTCACTGAATTTTCTTTCCTTTGCAACTGTTAATATAATTCCAGATTTCTTAATGTTAGTTAGCTCATTGTTTGCATTGACACTTGAACACAAATGTCTGCCACTGTTTTCTTTAACATTCAGTAATATTCTTGACACATATATCACTTCACTGTGTTAAACCTGAGACTCTGATTTCCCTTTTTGTATACACTGTTTTCAAAAGAAATATAGATTTTATTTTTCTTAAACTATAAATAGGACTGAGATTGGTTTTCCTATTCCTGAGATAAATCCACTGAATGTGTCAACTGATTCCCTTGAATAACTGAAATTGAATTGACTGTTAACCAAGTGAATGGTTTAATTCCTATACCTGAGTTTTGTTCTTCCTAATGAGTTGAATGAATGTTTTAACATTGGGTTCCTGTAAACTGTAAATTAGTAAGGATGTATTAGATTTGACCTTGTTTGACTAAGGTTGACTATTTATTAGTTGGGATATGACTGAGAGGGTGACATGGTTGTCACATTAAGGGTCTTTGAGGAAGTGACATGTTGTGAAAAGATATATCCATAGGAGAAGTATATATAAGGATATATTTTTTCACATGTCACCTTGTCAAAGACCCTTAATGTACCAACCATGTTACCACGGTATTGGTATTGGGATACTAATAACGATAAGGTAAAGGGTACCAATAGCGATAAGGTAAAGGGTACCAACTTAAGGTATTGGTATTGGGATACCAATAGCGTTAAGGTAAACGGTACCTTGGTAGGTAATGACTAGAAATAGGATATTTGACTTAGATTGGACTAAGAGTTGACAAAGTCAATTATAGGTCAACCCTTGACCTACTTTGACCTTGTTTGACTTTGTTTGACTTAGGTTGACCTTGTTTGACTTTGTTTGACTTAGTACAACCTAGTTTGACCTAGATTGCATATCATTGTTATTAGTAACTGTCCGCTACTAATGTGTGTCCCTAATAAGACATAATATACGAATTTGTGCCTGTTGGATAATGTGTGTCCATCTTTGCAGAATTATTTCCAAATGGATATCAATTACTACTTGCAAAATCGTTCATGGATGTACAATCATCATCCTGATGATATGTGTGGTGTGCGGGATGAATACATAGCGGGAGTAGAGCAGTTCCTGCAGTTTGCTAAGGCGTTCCCTCAGTACATGGACGGCACCAAAATTAAGTGTCCATGTGTGAAATGTCATAACGTGAAATATTATACAGAAGTGGAAGTGACATATCATTTGTACTCGAGGAGTTTCACGGCTAATTACTATCAGTGGACCGCACACGGAGAACTTGTATCTTTAGCATCAGAGCCGGAGCCTTATGTTGAGCCATATATGCATGCGGGACCTAATTTTGTTTCAGATAATCATGCATACGACGACAGGTGCGTGAACATGGTTTTCGACACTGCGGGGCCTAGTTTCGTTCATGATGCACCTGAGGAGGCACCGAACGCCGATGCTGCACAGTTCATAGAGTTGCTGGAGAATGCAAGGACTCCATTGTATCCTGGTTGTGAGGATCATTCACCGTTGGAGGTGGTTACAAGACTGTTGAGCATTAAGTCAGATTTTAACATGTCGTAAGAATGCTACAACCGAGTGTTGGAGTTGATTATAGAGATCTTGCCGGCGGGTGCTAAGTTGCCTAAAGACTTCTACCGGTCTAAGAGGATGGTGAGATCGCTCTGGATGGGATACAAAAAAATCGATTCCTGTCGCAATGGGTGCATAATGTACTACAAAGACGACAAGGACGCAGATGTGTGCAAATTTTGTGGTGCTGATCGCTATAAGACAACTAGTACAGGAAGGTCTACCGATGCAAGAAGACCGACCGATTCAATGCACTACTTGCCTTTAACGCCGCGGTTGCAAAGATTATTTATGGTGAAAGAGACGGCCGAAAATATGAGTTGGCACATGCGAGAACAGATTGAAGGAGTGTTGGATCACCCATCCGATAGAGAAGCGTGGAAGCACTTTGATCGAGTGTATCCTGATTTTGCTTCAGATCCGCGTAATGTCAGGTTGGGACTATCTTCTGACGGTTTTACTCCTTTTGGTCTTTCGGGATCCCAGTATTCGTGCTGACCTGTGATTATCACTCTGTATAACCTACCGCCTTGGATGTGCATGAAGACTCAGTACATGTTTCTAACCGTTATAATTCCTGGTCCGAACAATCCCAAGAGGAACATTGACGTGTACTTACAGCCTTTGATAGATGAGTTGAATCAGTTATGGAAAGTAGGCGCTAACACGTACGATGTTTCCAGGAAGCAAAATTTTCAGATGAAGGCAACCCTTATGTGGACCATCTACGACTTTTCGGCCTATGGAATGTTATCTGGATGGAGCACTCATGGCCGTCTCTCATGTCCGTATTGCATGGACCGTAGTAAGGCTTTCCGCTTGAAACACGGAGGAAAACCGTGCTTCTTTGATTGTCATCGGCAATTTCTGCCAAAAGATCATCCGTTCAGAAGGAACAGGAATGCATTCCGTACCGGCGTTGTAGAGAAGGGTGATCTACCGCCAAGGTGGTACGGAGCCACGATATAGGAGGAGGTTAAAGATTTTCCAAGTACTATCGAAGATCCTACAACTGGGTACAAGTGCGATGGATTTGGTAGAGATCATAACTGGACAAAGAAGAGCATATTCTGGGATCTGCCATACTGGAGTACCAATCTGATAAGACATAATCTTGATGTCATGCATATTGAGAAGAATGTGTTTGATAACATAATTAATACTGTGATGGACGTAAAGGAAAAAACGAAAGACAATCCCAAGGCCAGGTTGGACTTAAAAGAAATATGCAAACGTCCTGCATTGCATTTGATACAGCCAAATGGAAAACAGTTCCTGCCGAAGTCAATTTTCTTGCTGGACAAGGAGGATAAAGTGAGACTTTGTCGGTGGATCCAGGGCCTAAAATTTTCAGACGGATATGTGTCAAATCTGAGAAGATGTGTCGATCCGAAGGAAAACAAATTGACGGATATGAAGAGCCACGATTGTCACGTATTCATGGAGAGATTAATTCCGATTACATTTCGGGAATTCTTACCGCAGGCAGTTTGGGATCCATTGACGGAGCTTAGCATATTCTTCACGGATCTTTGTTCTAAGAAATTGCTCGTTGATCGTCTAGAAAAGCAAGAGAAGGACATTGCGGTAACACTATGCAAACTAGAGAGGGTGTTTCCTCCTGGATTCTTCGACTCTATGGAGCATTTGCCGATTCATCTATCCTATGAGGCACGTGTTGGGGGACCCGTCGAATATCGATAGATGTACCCGTTCCAGCAATATTTGAATCACCTAAAAAGAAAGGTGAAAAATAAGGCATGGGTCGAGGATTCTATTTGTGAAGCCTATGTTCTCGAGGAGATTACAAACTTTTGTTCGATGTATTTCAAGCCTCATGTTGCAACTAATAGAACGAGAGCTTCCAGAAACGACGAGGGAGATCATGAAAGTAATGATACAATATTGAAGATATTCAATGCTCCAGAAAAGCCATCGGGTAAGATGAAGAAGAGATATCTAAACGATGATGAGCTAAGGGCTGCTCAGGTGTATGTATTACTCAACTGTGACGAGGAGGAAGTAGAGAAACTAGAGGGGTAAGTAAATAATACGTCTACATTATTTTAATAGTATTGAGAATGATACTATTACATTAATTGCACGATGTTGTTTTCAGCATATTTAATGATGATGTGAGGTCAGGTAGGCCACACATAACAGAAGAAGAACTAGAACAAGAAATGAGGCGTTATTTTCCATCATGGTTGAGTGCATATATAAGACTTGAGAACTATGTAATTACCTTTCTGTATATGCACTTGATTGAGAATAAGCTTAATTGCTTCTTACGTAGTATTTAGGTTGATCGTCCATACGCAAGACTTGAGAATGAGTCTATTAGAACGCTAGCCAAGGGACCAATTTATGCTGCAAAAATATGGCCAAGCTACTGTGTTAATGGGTTTAGGTTCAAGTCAACAACTTGCCCGATCAGAGACAACTTTGTGGATCTCGACTCCATCAAAAGTAGCTGTTTGTGTATCAGATCTTCGAACTATAAAGATGTTGATGCGGGCAACGATTTCTATGGCGTGCTACGAAAGATCGTAGAGCTGACATATAGTTATGGAATAGAGCCTGCTAAGATTGTGTTATTCAGGTGTGATTGGTTCGATCCGATTGAAGGTCAAGGTTGGAAAGTAGACAAGTACGGTCTTGTTGATATAAACTATCGGCGTCGATATCAAGCCTATGAACCATTTGTCCTATCAAGTCAGGCTCAGCTCGTGTACTTCATAAGTTATCCTAAACGGAGAACAACAAGGTCGGACTAGTGGGCAGTATGCAAGACCAAAGCTAGAAATACCTTTGAGGTTGACGATATAGCTTATCAACAGGATGAACTACCTCTTGTTACAAATATTATAGAAGTGGACACGACGGAAGTTCCTCATTACACATCTAATTGTGTAGAAGAAGTAGAATTATCTGAAGAGGAAGATGCAGATGAAAGTGAAGATGTAGAGGAGGAAGAAGAAGAAGAAGATGAACTAAACGAACTGGATGAATTTTTAGAAGAGGATTAAAATCTGTGATGTCTATCATATAAATATGTATTTTTGTAATAATAAATCTGTGACACTTTAGTGAGACTTTTATCTGTGACCATGATATTTTTCAAAAATCTGTGATGTCTATCATATAAATATGTATTTTTGTTTTATTATCATATGTTATTATCAGGTATGACTAGACCAAGAGGACGACGCGGAGGATTTTATATTAGCCAGTCCCGTCAGCCTCGGGCTGGGGATGGAGAGGGCAGTTCCGTACCCTCATCCTCATCTCCGAGTACGCCATTGTACCGTTCTGTTCCCGGTCCATTACCGGGACAGGGCAGTTCCAGCTGGTTGCCGACTCCTCCCTCGTCGTCCAGCCTTCCTGATCCCTCGTCCAGCATCCCTGATCCCCCGTCCAGCATCCCTAATCCTCCGTCCAGCATTCCTCCTGTTGACGGCTCTATGGAGGGAGCCGACGCCGAGCATATGGAGGACGGCGATCAGACTGATCCTGCCGAGGCAGGAAGTGAGAGCGACCCTCCATGCGCTCCCCTGGGCGAGATGCGTATGGAGATTTGGACGGACGGGCCTATGAAGTAAGTTAATTAATTAATATATATTTCTCAAATGATTATATGTACATATATATTAATGAAAAATTATTATTGTATAGATATCGGCCTTCTGCAGTACAGAGACAGCTGGGGACATTTCTGAGGCAGAACTATGGTGGGCCTTGGATTAACTACTCAGAAGCTCCCGCAGATAGGAAGGCCTTTTGGTTCGCCCACTTCAAGGTAAAAAATTTGTTTATTTTTAAATTTTAATAATCATTTGTGTATATTATACAACTTTTGTAATTTACTTCTTGTAGAGGACCTATTTCTATCCACCACACCGGGCGGCGAGGATCGAGGGCCAATTTTCTGCCGTCGCAGCCAAGCTCATCCGTGATGCGATCGACGACCAGAAGCGTCGTGATGGCTCCGGACAGCCGATCCAAGGTTGGATTACGCCAGAGCAGTGGACTGCTATGAAGGCTAGATTCAGCGAGCGCAGGTACCAGGAGCGGTCTGAGAAGGCCAAGGTGGCGCGGTCGAGCGTCGGTAAGTGGTGTGGTAGCTCCATTCCGATGACGGAGCATTTTCGTCGTCTGGTACATTTCCTATGATGGACATTAATTTATATATAGTTTGATAGAATATTTAATACTAATAATAGATAATATATTTTAACAGGTAAAAAAGGGTGAGGATCCGAACATGGTGACCGTCTTCCTGGTCACCCATCGGAGGGCTGGAGAGTTCATTGACGAGAGGGCGACGCAGGCATATGTACGTTCTATTCTTTATATTAATTTACTATAATTTAGAAAACAGGAAAATAGATATCAATATAGACTTTAGCAAACACTTACACGTTAGCAAATATGTTCTAGGCCGAGTTTGTTCGGCTACAGGAGGAGGCGGCTGCTGCTGCTGCTGCTAGTGCGCAAGCAGAGGGAGGGGCTGGTACTTTCTTCCAGCCGCCTACAGCTCCATCGCCGGACGAGCTCTAGATGACCGCCGTTGGCGGTCTTCAGAAGGGTACGTACTACGGTACGGGATCCTACGGCACGTATTTGGCTTCGGAGTCATCCCGGGCCCCCTCTGTCAGTGCGCAGTCTCTGGCTACGCAGGCGTCGTCACGAGCTGAGGATGTTCGTCGTCAGATCGAGGAGCTGCATCGTGAGTTGCAGCAGCAGATTTCTGATGCGGTCGAGCGACGATCCGACCCTCCGATCGTCACCGGACGATTTGATGCGGTCGAGCGCAGTATACAGGAGCTGATGAGTCTGCATCAGGCTACAGCTGCCAGCTTGCAGACGCTCACCGAGTCTACACAGCGCATAGAGCGTAGACAGGTTGAGCTGGAGGGATCGCAAAGGAGCATATCTGCCTCACTCACTCAGTATACTGAGAGGGTGGTGAGTTCCCTTGCTGCGTATGGTGAGCGACTGCGAGAGTTGGAGCAGATACGTCCTCCCGGTCCATCGACGGTGCCGACTCCAGACATTCCACTGCCTCCTACTGCCCCTACGGTGCAGCACACCCAGGAGCAGTATGACTACATTCTATCCCAGTTGTCCCAGTTACGCGACAGGGGTCCGTAGTAATTTTATTAGTTTTTTTATGACTTGTATGTATTGGCCCTATGGGCAAATTGTTTATTGGTACACTGTTATTTATACACTTGGTGGGAGACTTTTTATCATCTTCCATTTTTATTTGACTCTATTGGATGTTTGTGAGGATGTGTGTCTGTTGATATATATATATAGTGTTATTGGGCTTTAGTCCCACATTGGCTAGAATGATAGGAGAGGAGGCTAGCCTCTCCTATATATATGTTGTTACTCCATTCAATAAAAACTTCTTCAAGTCTCAACATGGTATCAGAGCCTAAAATTGCTTAGCATACCGTTAGAGACCCCTCCTCCACACAAACCCTAACCCTAATCCCCCTTCTACGCCGCCGCTGCCGCCCGCTGCCGCTGCAGCTGCTGCCGCCCGCTGCCGCTGCAGCTGCTGCCGCGCGCGCCGCCGCCGCAGCGCCGCCCCGCTGCTGCTGCAGCTGCCGCGCCGCCGCCGCCGCTGCCGCACTGCTGCCGTTGCTGTGCCGCTGTCGCGGCTGCAACTGCTGCTGCTGCTGCCGTTTTTACGGCTGCAGGATTCATTGTACCGCTATTGCGGGTACAAGATTCACGCTCGTTTCTGTACCATTTTTACGGCTGCAGGATTCATTGTACCGCTATTGCGGGTACAAGATTCACGCTCGTTCTTGAGATCAATCTCAAGGAGATGCCTATAATCCCTAGATCCGATGAAATCAGACATATTCGGATTTAGGAGAGGACGGCAAGGACGAGCGTGAGTCGTGGAGCTAGTGTGAAGTGATCGAGAAGAAGCATCGATGGAGGAGATTCTCAAGAAGCTGGATGCTGACGATGTGGCGACATTGCTGAAGTTGATAAAGATGTCGGCTGGTGAAAGCACGACACGAGCACCGCCAAAGTTAGAACTACCCTCCATCGATCTGAAGTTGGATGGACCAGCCACCTATTTGAGTTGGTCACGGCGGGTGAGAAGAACCCTTGCAGGTAAGAACCTGGAGGGATTCTTGACAGGCGAGAAGACAGAGCCGGAAGAGGGCTCGACAGGACGCGACGAGTGGAAATCCACTCATATGGTGATTTATATCTGGCTTCTCAACTCCTTAGTCCAGTCTATTGCTTCCACAGTAGATGGCATTGAGATGGTGAAAGACGTATGGGAGAAATTGAGAAGAACCTATGATGGCATAGGTAACAATCTACGGATCTTCCAAATAAAAGGGGAGATCGACGACACCGTACAAGGCGAGAAGACGGTGCAGGAGTACGCTACGGAGTTGGAATGCCTCTGGCTGGATTATGATCACCATTCCAAACGGGCAAGCTGCGGGGACCCAAAGTGCAAGGAGAGACAGGTGTGTCTGCAGGAGAGGACGATGAAATTCCTTAAGGGACTGACTGCAGCATTCACACAGAGAACAGCCTTACTCCTCGCCCAGCCAGCGATCCCTAGTCTCGAGGAGGCTATCTCAGCCATGATTCAGGAGGAGACGCGGATCAGATTACAGACAGGGACAGGCGCATCATCGACAGGTGCTTTACCCGAAGTGAAGTCAGCACTAGCAGCTACCGGTTCGGGGGATACAGGATCCAAGGGAGAGCTCTGGCAACAGAATCGGCAGTGCTACAACTGTGGGGAGATGGGCCACCATCGATATGCTTGTACCAAACCACCTAAGGAGGGAGACTCAGGTGGTGGACGTGGACGAGGATATGCTGGACGTGGACGTGGTCGAGGAGGCCGACGAGGCGGTCGAGGAGGCTATCGGGCAAACCTGCTGGTGGCAGATGGGAATGGAGGAGCTGGCGGCGCCTTTACTGAGGAGGATCAGGCGCTACTGGATCTGCTGGAGAGAAAGCAAAAAGCGTCAATCGAAGGAGACAGGAGGAGCGTAGCAGAGGAGGCATCCACTCCATTCTTCAACGCCGCTATGTATGCCCATCCATCAGAAGGTACTGACGAGTCTCACGCTCTTGCATCTATGTCTTCCCTTAAAATGTCAGACTGGATTATCGACTCAGGAGCATCTCGGCATGTGACCGGAAATGCTAGTAAGTTTTCCTCGTACACTCACCTAGCATCGACAGACACCATTCAGACTGCGGATGGTACTTTCCAACCAGTGGTCGGTAAGGGTACTATTAATTGTACGGGTTCAGTAAGGTTATCCAATGTTTTGCATGCTCCATCCTTCCCAGTCAGTCTCTTGTCTATTAGTTCTATAATTCTCCAACTAAAATGCATTGTTTCTTTTGATATTCCTAAGGTGATCTTCCAGGAGAAAGGGACGGGACGAAGACTTGGGATTGGCACTTGGCATGATGGACTGTGGTACCTAGATCAAGACGGACTGGACTCAGCATTGGTGTCTATGGCAGAGAAGGCTGGAATGGAGGAGCTGCAGCAGAAGACTGAAGATACTTTGATACTTCATCATAGGAGGATGGGGCATTCTTCCTTTGATACTCTAAATAAGTTGTATCCAGATATGTATGCAAAATCAAATAAAAGGAAATTAGTATGTGATGCATGTGAGTTAGGAAAACTTACTAAGAGTTCATATGTTGGAAATGGTCATAAGAGTTCTTCAGTCTTTGAGGTAGTTCATTCTGATGTTTGGGGCCCATGTGCTACTAACACTATGAATGGGTATAAGTATTTTGTTTCGTTTATCGATTGTGCATCTCGTGTCACCTGGCTGTATTTGATGAAGAACAAAAGTGATGTATTTGCTTGTTTTCGGGACTTTCATAAATATGTCCAGACTCAGTATAATGCAGTGGTGAAGATACTGAGATCTGACAATGGGACGGAGTATACCAATAGGACACTTGCAGAGTACTTGTCAGCACATGGAATACAGCATCAGACCTCTTGTGCATATACACCAGCACAAAATGGAGTAGCAGAAAGGAAGAACCGACATCTTCTGGAGACCGCAAGAAGTATGATGATCGACATGAATGTCCCACAACACCTATGGGGATATGCGGTGTTGACAGCAGCTCAACTTATAAACAGGATGCCTTCAAAAGTCCTGGGATGGAAGTCTCCATGTAAAGTATTACAAGGTAATAATAGTGGAATACTTCCACTAAAGGTGTTTGGATGTGTGTGTTTTGTGAAGGACAACAGACCATTCGTTGGAAAACTTGACCCTAGAGCAGTCAAGTGCATCTTCGTGGGCTACTCAGCAACTCAGAAGGGGTATGTATGCTGGAGTCCAGTAGAGAAGAAGAAATTTGTTAGTATGGACGTCCACTTCCGGGAGCATGAGCCATATTACCGCCAGGATGGAACTTCGTATAATACGCCTCATACTACAAGTATAAGGCGAGAGGGGGAGATAGAGAACTTGGAGAACCTGGTGGTAACCGATTTAGAAGTTTGGCATAGAGACACGGTTGAGGAGGAACATGAAGGTGAAGCGGAACAGAGGGAGGAGACGAGAAGTGTTACACCTACGGCTCAGGGGGAGTTACTGACCTACAACAGGAGAAACAACAAGCAGACTACAGGACCAGTACCTACAGTGTCAGTGCCAAGTCCCTTGCCTGCGCCTGTCCCAACTCCTGAGACACCTATACCACCATCCTCCTCATCTACACCACCATCCTCCTCATCTACACCACCACCCTCCTCAGGTGATATCGTTCCTCCCATACCACTACCTACACGAAGGACTACTCGCAGCAATACGGAAAATCCTCCGGACAGATATGGTTGGGATCTTGCTAAGTTTGTTTCTTATGATCATATATCTTCTTCTCATGGAGCATTTATAGCATCTTTGGATAGTATTACTGTACCTAACAATTGGCAGATTGCCAAGAACGATCCAAAGTGGAAAGCGGCAATGCACGAGGAGTTGGGAGCTCTTGAGAAGAACCACACTTGGGAGCTGGTGAGACTGCCAGAAGGGAAAAGAGCAGTTGGATGTAAATGGGTTTTTACTGTGAAACAGAACCCAGATGGACAGGTTGAGCGCTATAAAGCTCGACTGGTGACAAAAGGATACAGTCAGACGTACGGCATCGACTATGACGAGACCTTTGCACCAGTGGCGAAGATGAGCACTGTCAGGACCTTGATCTCCCTGGCAGCCAATGGAGGGTGGAAGCTACACCAACTGGATGTGAAGAATGCATTTCTTCATGGAGATCTAGTAGAGGAGGTGTACATGGAGATACCACCAGGATTCGGCACAAAACAGACAGAAGGCAAGGTCTGCAGACTGAAGAAGTCTCTCTATGGACTGAAGCAGTCTCCTCGGGCATGGTTTGACAGGTTCAGGAGAGCAATGATAGGGATGGGATATCAGCAGATCAATGCTGATCACACTGTCTTCTTCAGACGGAGTGGAGGCCATATCACCATGCTTGCAGTATATGTAGATGATATGATTATCACAGGCAATGATGAGCAGGAGATCGCCCAACTCAAAGTAAAACTTGGCAAGGAGTTCGAGGTGAAAGATCTTGGCCCCCTTCGATACTTCCTTGGGATTGAGATTGCTCGAGATAATGAGGGAATCGTTCTTTCTCAAAGGAAGTACGCACTGGACCTGCTTACGGAAACAGGGATGATGGGATGTAAACCAGCTACGACACCGATAGACCAGAAGTTTAAACTGGATGCTGAAGCTGGAGAACCAGTTGACCGGGATAGATATCAGAGATTGGTGGGCAAGTTAATCTACTTAAGCCACACTCGACCTGATATCAGCTTTGCGGTAAGTGTAGTAAGCCGCTACATGCATGACCCCCGGAAGGGTCACATGGACGCAGTATACCAGATTCTGAGGTACTTGAAGGGAGCCCCCGGGAAGGGACTGATCTTTAGAAGAAATAATCATGTAGGCATTGAGGGCTATTGTGATTCTGACTGGGCTAGCTGTGCTGACGACAGGAGATCCACATCGGGATACTGCATATTTGTAGGAGGCAACTTGGTCTCTTGGAGGAGTAAGAAGCAGTCAGTAGTAGCCAGATCAACAGCTGAAGCAGAGTATAGAGCGATGGCCTTGGGAGTCACAGAACTATTGTGGTTGAAGAATATGCTGACGGAGCTAAAGCTGGACCAGGGAACAAAGATGAAGCTATGGTGTGACAACCAGTCAGCTATTAATATTGCCAACAATCCAGTGCAGCATGACAGGACCAAACATATTGAGATTGACAGATTCTTCATCAAAGAGAAACTGGATAAAGGAGAACTAGAGCTGGGCTATGTTCCAACCAAAGATCAGGTAGCAGACGGACTGACAAAGGGGCTTAGTTCTATCAACATGATGAGAGGATGTGACAAGATGGGCTTAGTGAATATCTTTCGCCCATCTTGAGGGGGAGTGTTGATATATATATATAGTGTTATTGGGCTTTAGTCCCACATTGGCTAGAATGATAGGAGAGGAGGCTAGCCTCTCCTATATATATGTTGTTACTCCATTCAATAAAAACTTCTTCAAGTCTCAACAGTGTCTGTGATATTTACTTTGCACTACCTCCTATTTTTATTGTGATATTTACTTTGTGATATCTGCGACGGGGATGACAAATATACCTACGCTGGGTTATAAACGATGATCTGATATACAAAGAAGGTGCTGCCAAAAATTTTAAAAAATATATTGTGTATTTTTGTTATGATGTGTGTCTGTGTTTACAGTGAATGTGAAATGCTGTGTTCGGAACCATCGACAGTTTCGATTACTGTTGTATGTGTTATCTTGGATAGAAATAGCAACAGTTCAGGGTGCACTTCTGAGAACTTCATTTTCACGTCCTTCACTTTCTCGGGACGTCGTAAAGGTTCCCGAGAAGGTGAATGACGTGAAGAGGAAGCTCTGAGAAGTGCACCCTGAACTGTTGCTCTTTCTATCCAAGATAAAACATAGAATAGTAAGCGAAACTGTCGATGGTTCGAACACTGCACTTCACACACACTGTAAACACAGACACACAGCATAACAAAAATATCAATTATATTTTTTTAAATTTTTTTATAATATCTGCGATGTATAGAGATGTTCTGCGACGTACTGCGACGGAACGTAGACGTCGCTATACGTCGCTAAATAGCGACGTAACGTCGCTAGACGTCACTAATATGCTGACGTGGGCTGAGGGTGTACGTCGCTAAATCTGTCGGTAGGCGTCGCTAAGTTGCCCACATGGCTGCCATGCCATGTCATCATATATAAAGTTTACAGTGTCGCAAGTGGTCGCTTTACGTCGCAATTTTGGCGACGTAGTGATACGTCGCTATTTGTCGCTAATTTTGCGACGTCTAGCGACAATGAACTCCGCGTCGCAAATAGCGACGTTCGGCGACTAAAGTGTCGTCTGTGACTTGCCTATAAGCGACGTCCGGTTTTTGTCGCTAAATACGTCGCAAATTGGTTTTAGCGACGTATGTTTCTTATTTAGCGACGTCTCCTGACGTCGCTAAAATGGGTTATTTTAGTAGTGATCCTTGTGTATTGATTGGGGGTACGGGGGAGTAGAAGTAGACATGTGAATAATATCCAAGTAGTGTAGCATCAAAATCTTTTCGTAGTGTAGCATCAGAATCACCCTATGCCATTCACATGTTTCTATTGTACTCTGACTCACTAGCCACTGTTAGTTCTCTACTTATAGTAGATATTTCTATTACAGTTCTCTCTCTGTTTACATTCTTTACTTTCTTTCAGTTTTCTGTATCTTACTTTACTGCCTGATTATATTTTCTAACCTGCTATGAACTGTTGAGATGTATTGTGCTTGCTCCGTCCTGATTGGGCACCGTTGAATGTTTACAGAGGACGAGGATGAGGCTGGTGTTGACACCTTCTATGGGATAGCCTAGACGACACTTGTAAGCTGGACTCTCAGGAGGACCCAGCTCTAGCTGATGACATTACCCCTACTGCCTAGACTAGTTTAGTTAGGCTTTATTTCTGTAATTGAGATCTGGATTGTATATATTCTTTCATACTTTGTAGTTGAGACCTTGTATTCTGGATGTTTTATGAGATGTTATCTTAGACACTTAGACTCTTCTGATCATCTGTATTTCATTTGAGTTCTATATCATATCGTGCTTCTTCTTCCTTAGTTGTGATTGGGTTTACATTCTGCTATGTCACCCCCATTCGGGGAGTATAAACTGCTTAGCATTATGTTGTTAGATGTTGTGATCTAGGACAGCATTCTACTACCGACACTGCGGCGTAGGCTGGACGTGCCCACTTCTCGTGCCCTTACTCTAGGGTGCGGGTCGTGACACATTTTTAGTGGTGGCCCATGCAGGTCTAGAATAGAAGGTTAGTGGTATTCGAACCAGAGTATCACTACAGCCTGCAGTAGGATATAGGACATTAGTTTTTAAGGTACTCAATCACATTAGGAAAAACTTTATTTCTGCCATCTAAATCCTTACTGTCAATTAATTTCTTTTGAATTTTAACTGTCCGCCTGTGTTATATCGCTTCTTTCTCAGCAATTGATACCCTTATTTGATCTGTCTTCAGGATGGTGGAGACGCGGTCATAGCGTACCATTTATGGAGATACTGTAGAGGGGACTGCTACCTCTCAGCCAGTTCAGCAGGGTCAGGAGGCTGCAGCTCCTGCCACCTCTACTCGTATTGGGACTTCAGCAGCAGCAGCAGGGGGTATGCCTCCACTAGCTCGGAGGCAAGACCCAGTCATCCCAGAGGTGCCTTTCCAGCAGTCGCCGCCTACAGGATACGTGGACGCGGCACAGATGTTTGCCTACTTTCAGCAGTTTATGGAGGTGCAGAAGAACCGGCAGGCCAGGAGCATGGAGTTGGCTCTTACGACAGTCGCAGCTCGACCAGCAGTCCAGCAGCCAAGGACACCTGGGATAGAGCAGTTACATAAGATGAGCCCCAGAGACTTCCTAGGGACGGAGGGGATTTTATATGCTGACGAGTGGATCGAGCATATAGAGGAGATCTTCCGCCTGGCCCGGATACCGGCAGATCTCCAGATAGAGGCAGCAGCTAGCCGGATACGAGATCTTGCTCGCACCTGGTATCAGTCAGACCCCATGGTGGGGGTAGCTGGACAGACCTGGGATGAGTTCAAGGGCTTCTTCAAGAAGAAGTTCTTTCCAGATGTAGCGCTCCGAGCCTTGGAGTCGCAGTTTGAGAGCTTAGTTCAGGGGAGCCTGTCAGTAGAGGAGTACGCTGGGGAGTTCGGCCGCCTCGGCAGATTCGTAGAGGGCTTGAGCGATACGGCGAAGGCCCAGAGGTTCCGAAAGGGTCTGGTCAAGGAAGTCAAGTCATTGACCAAGGACAACAGGGATGCCACTTTCGAGGAGATTTTGACGGGAGCTTTATTGGCTGATGACGATCTTGAGCTGAGGCTCAAGAGGGGGCGAGACCCTGTTGGGGGCAGCAGCAGCGGAGGCCAGGCCAAGAGGCCTCACTTTCAGCACCATCAGCCGAGGCAGTTCCAGCCACAGCCGTTCCAGCAGAGACAGCAGCAGCAGCCGAGACAGCACCAGCAGGGCCAGAGACAGATTATTACTTATGCTTACTGCAAGAAGCCCGAGCATGTCTTCAATGAGTGCCGTAAGAGGCTGGGCCAGTGCCTAGTATGTGGTTCAGCAGACCACCAGATGAAGGAGTGTCGCATGGGACAAGCAGCTCGGAGAGCAGCAGTCAGAGCTCCAGCAGGCCAGCAGAGGGTACTAGCCCTGCCGACACAGCAACAGAAGTTCGTTCAGCACCAGCAACAGGCCAGAGGAGGCCAGCAGGGGCGAGTTTTCGCCATGGCGACCGAGGATACAGAGGTGATAGGAGAGCTGATCGCAGGTTCGGTTCTTCTCGACTCAAGTCCAGCTTTTGTATTATTCGATTCCGGTACTTCGTATAGTTTCGTATCAATATCATTTGCGGTTAGACACGGTATCATAGCTGAATCATTACCTAGGACTTACAAGATCACGACCGGGGGTGGCATTATCCTCGTGAGTGATGTTTGTAAGGGTCGGAGTGTTGTTTTGGGAGGCCATGACTTGGAGGTGAGCCTGCTCGTAATGCCATTGCCGAACTACGATATAGTACTCAGTATGGATTGGTTGAGCAGGCATCACGCCAGCATTGATTGCAGAGGGGGTAGAGTTCTCTTCAGAGTGTCGGGGGAGCCAGAGTTCGAGTACTCCAGACGTCAGACGGAGCAGAGCAGCGGAGTTTTCTGCGGAGTCTCGGTTGAGGAGCAGACGATTCCATACCCCTTGATAGCAGAGTATATGGATGTTTTTTCAGAGGAGTTGCCTGGATTCCACCAGACAGAGATATTGAGTTCTCGATAGACTTGGTTCCAGGAGCGGAACGCATCTCTCAGCACGTCTATCGAGTGAACAACAGTGAGTTGGTGGAGCTGAAGAAGCAAGTGGATGAGTTGCAGGACAAGGGCTTCATCCGTTCGAGTTCGTCGCCATGGGGTGCACCAGTATTGTTTATGCCGAAGAAGGATGGGTCAGTACGGATGTGTATTGACTACAGGGCACTCAACAAACTGACGATCAAGAACAGATATCTACTGCCACGGATCGATGATCTCTTTGATCAGTTGAGCAGAGCTCGGGTATTTTCCAAGATTAACCTGAGGTCAGGCTATCACCAGGTGAAGGTGAAGGAGGAGGATGTTCGAAAGACCGCTTTCAGGACGTGGTACGGGCAGTTTGAGTTTTTGGTTATGCCGTTTGGGCTAACCAATGCACCAGCAGTGTTTATGAACCTAATGAACAAGGTGTTCCACCAGTACTTAGACAAGTTCGTGGTGGTATTCATTGACGACATCTTGGTGTATTCGAAGACCGAGGAGGAGCCCGAGGAGCAACTGAGGATAGTGCTGGAGACTCTCAGGAAGGAGCAGCTTTATGGGAAGCACTCCAAGTGTGAGTTCTTCTTGGACCGAGTTGACTTTTTAGGGCATGTGGTGACTGGAGATGGGATCTCAGTTGACCCCAAGAAGATCGTAGCAGTTGAGGCATGGGCAGCGCCGACTTCAGTGGCAGAGATCAGGAGTTTCTTGGGGCTGGCAGGATATTATAGGAGATTTGTGCAGGATTTCTCTCGGGTTGCAGAGCCGTTGACTCGGTTGACCCGAAGGATGATGAGTATGTTTGTTCAGAGGAGTGTCAGGCAGCTTTTGATGAGTTGAAGAAGCGGCTTACGACAGCTCCGATTCTGATATTGCCTTCAGGATCAGGGGGATTCACTATCTATAGTGATGCTTCAGGGAAGGGGCTGGGTTGTGTCTTGCAGCAGCATGGGAAGGTGATTGCCTATGCTTCCAGGCAATTACGTCCCCATGAGAAGAACTACCCTACCCATGACCTGGAGCTGGCAGCAGTGATTTTCGCTCTGAAGTTTTGGAAGCACTATCTGTATGGACAGAGGGTGGAGATTTTCACAAATCACAAGAGCTTAAAGTATGCGTTCACTCAGAAGGAGCTGAACATGAGGCAGCGCAGATGGCTATAGTTGATGAAGGACTTTGACATCCTACTTCAGTATCACCCAGGGAAGGCCAACGTGGTTGCCGATGCCTTGAGTAGGTATCCGACAGCCATGTGTTTGACTATGGATCGGCACATGCTTGCAGACTTGGAGAGCCTTAGGATTGAGGTGATCGTGCCCGGAGTGCAGATGCAGTTATGGGGCATTCAGATACAGTCGGACTTGATGGAGAGGATCAAGGCGACACAGTTTGAGAACGTTGCTCTGCGGTGTCTCCGAGAGCAGGTTCGAGCAGGATTGGTGGATGGCGAGTTTTCTCTTGCAGAGGATGGTGCCTTGCGGCACGGTTCCAGGTTATGTGTGCCCAACGGAGATCTCAGGGAGCGGGTTTTGCAGGAGGCCCACAAATCTCAGTACTCTATACACCCTGGTGCCAACAAGATGTGCCAAGATCTGAGGGAGCATGTTTGGTGGTACAGGATAAAGCGGGAGGTAGCTCGCTTCGTAGCTAGGTGCTTGGTCTATCAGCAGGTCAAGGCAGAGAGGCAGAGGCCCGGTGGATTATTACAGCCACTGCCCATTCCCGAGTGGAAGTGGGAGCATATCACTATGGATTTCGTATCTGGATTGCCGCATACACCAGGAGGGAAAGACGCGATTTGGGTCATCGTTGACAGGTTGACCAAATCGGCCCACTTCTTGCCATTCAAGGTGGGTACGTCTACAGAGAGTCTTGCGGAGATGTACATGCAACAGATAGTCAGAATTCATAGGGTTCCGGTCAGCATCATTTCGGATCGGGATAGTCGCTTTACTTCCCATTTCTGGAGGAGTCTGCAGACTAGTTTGGGCACTCAGCTCAAGTTTAGTACTGCATACCACCCCCAGACGGACGGACAGTCAGAGAGGACTATTTAGACGCTCGAGGATATGCTACGGACGTGCGTCTTGGACTTTGGAGGTTCCTGGGAGGATCATCTACATTTGGTGGAGTTTGTTTACAACAACAGTTTTCAGGCCAGCATTGAGATATCGTCTTTCGAGGCTCTGTACGGGCGTAGGTGTCGTACACCCTTATCTTGGGATGATGTTGGTGAGCGAGCTTTACTGGGACCAGAGATGGTTGTTGACGCAGCCAAGAAAGTGAAGCTCATCAGGGACAGACTTCGCGTGGCGCAGGACAGACATCGGCACTGGGCTGATAGCCACCGGAGGCCGTTGGAGTTTGAGGTACAGATTAGAGTAGGATTAGATTTAGGTTTGTTTGTTGTGTTTATTGATCATGTTTGTTTATCATAGTTAATTTGAGACCTTGCTTGTGTTTAGGTTGGAGACATGGTTTTTCTGCGGATATCTCCGACTCGTGGTACTATATGTTTTGGTGGAGGTGGGAAGCTTAGCCCGCGCTTCATCGGACCTTTCGTGATCAGCGGAAGAGTCGGTGACGTGGCATACAGGCTAGACTTGCCACCTGCACTGGTGGGTGTCCACAACGTATTCCACGTATCACGGTTGAGACGGTACGTGGCTGACCCTAGCCATGTGCTCGATCATTCGGAGATTGAGGTTGGACCTACTCTCAGTTATCCAGAGCAGCCTGTGGAGATTCTAGATCGTCGAGAAAAGGTGTTGAAAAACTAGGTGATACCCTTGGTTCGTGTCGCATAGAGGCATCATTCTCCAGGAGAGTCTACCTGGGAGCGGGAGGATGAGATGCGCGAGCGATATCCTTATCTTTTTGGACCGTTAGGTATGATCGTCTATCCTTCTCATTGTTAGTTTCGTCTTTCAATTTCGAGGACGAAATTTTTTTAAGGAGGGTAGATTTGTCACTACCACATATCTAGCTTGAGGGTATCTTTGTCATTTTTGAATTATTTGAATTTAATATATTTTATTAGAAAATTAAAATGATTAATTAGAATGGTATGATTTAAATACTAGTTAATTGATTGCCATGTGGTTTAGGTTAGTCTAACCTAGATTGGACCTAACCTAGATTAGTCATAGCTAGTCTAGTTAGCCACATTGAGTTTAGTTAGCATTGGTTAAATGGGTTTAAGTCATGGTTAGCTAGGTTGAGTGGTTTGCAACTTGACTAGGAAGGAGCCCTAGATTCCAGGCCATTCATTAGACTTGATACATTGATAGCCCTTGGATGCACCCCCTAAAAACCCTAACCCTAGCAAGTGGCCGGCCAAGGACCCTGCCCCCCCTTGCCTATAAAGTATCTCTATTGGAAGTTGTGCCACTTTTCAATATTCCATCATTTTCCTAAGAACAAGGTTAGCCTTCACTTTTATTTCTTCATAGTTTAATCATTAGTGCTCCATTTTTATTGAGATTTCTTCCATAGTATTTTAAATACTGTTCTCCTACTGTTGGTGGAGTCAAATCTCAGGTTTGACACAATTTGGAGACTTCGAGTAGCTTTTGGAGATCTCTTTTGAAGGGGCTTTTTGTTGTGAAAAGCACACCTAGGTAAAACTCTATTCCTCCATTAAAATTAGGGTTTCTTTGCATAAACACAAAGCCCTAGGTGTCCTTGTAATGTAGGAATAAGATTTGCACCATTTCGTGTCTTGTACGTGTCCGTATCGGACACGTATCAGTGGTGCACGCAGGTGTTCGACGAAATACCACAGTGGGCATTTCGATCGAGATTTTGAAATGTTTTTCAATAGGAAATTAGGTTTTTATATGGATTATTGATTTCCCATTGGCTGAGCTGGATTTGAGTCCAGTTCGTGTCGATACTGGACTCGTGGACACGCCCCGCGCGCGCAGTGGACTGTCCTGCTACTCGCGTGTCCGTACGGCTGTTCTAGGGCTCGAGGACACGTGTCCTTTGACACAAGCCTTGGGGCAATGTCTGACACGACATCCCCAAGACCACGTGTCCTGTTAGTTCGTGTCGAGTGCAGGAATCAACCCGCACTGGACACAGGAACTGTCGACTGAACCCAGTCTGTGTGCATTGCGTTTTTGTGTGTGTTTGGACACGTTGTGTCATGTTTCTGGACACCATTTTGTTAGTATGACACACACCAATATCCACCATTAATTACCTACCTAGGTTTCATCATGAATTGTGAATTTGAATGTGGATTGGGAATGCCCAATCGACTGATACTCAAAGTATCAGTGAGTACACTGTTCTCCATGTTCCTGTTATTTAATTAGGTGTTTTAGTTATGATTAAATGCTAAATTATATCCTAACATGTTTACTAATCTCTGTTAGTGTAAATTTACATATTAGAATAGGTCTTGTGGCATGAAATGAGATTTTGGCAATGAGCTAGGCTTCGAAATGCCAGGACTGATACATAGGTTCATGGTATTTTCAATAACAACTGTTAACTGATTTCCTGATTTCTTCTTCACTAAAATTCATGTCAATGCCATGTGTCAGTTGTATTTTAATTTGTTGAACACTAGACATCATGATTTGGATTCAATTCTCTGTTTGGTTGAATCATGAAATGGGTTTCCTGTTTTCTGATACAATGTAGTATCAGTGCCTACTCCTTAATTCGAATGTTAGATTCCAATTTCAATGATAACTCACACATATTTTACACATGTTATGTAGGAGTTTATGTGTTGGGGAGGTTGGTTTCATGTGGGGAAGTTAACTGGGATTCGAATTGAGTCTATATATTACTGTCGAATGTTTGGATTTACTTTTGTTTCCAACTGTTTAAGTTGGTTAAAACCTGGGAACATTTTTCCTGTCAATAATTTACAATATCTGAGACACACAAGAGCACTGTCACTCACTGTCATTTGGTTCCAAAATATAAGGCTCTAGTTAATGCTTCAATGTTATTAAAATCCTGAGAACTCACACTATCTATAATCCTGAGAACACATGGTCTCCTGTATAACACACACATTAAATTGGCATACACACATTATATGTTCACCCACACATGTGTTCATGCCACACACAATGGAATAGGGAATCTGGGAACACTAAACACAGGTTCCTTTCTTAACACACACACACACACATTTTATAATGTGTACACACATGTACCCCACCTATCTAAATCATGTACTCACACACACACACAGAGGTTTCCTTCACTAGATATTAGTTCACTGTTTTACAATTCCTGTGCACACATGTTTCAGTCCACACCCAATTTCATGTATTCCTACACACACACACACTATAACACACATGTTTCCCCACTAGACACACACACATCTCATATGTTATCCCCTCTCTATGTAGATACAATATATATTTCTATATGTGTGGGTATGCCTATAGCTATATATAGCAATGCCTAATCTAATGTGAATGTATGAATGGTAGGGTAGGATATATGAAAATGCAATGTGTAATAGCTAAATGTGATATGCATATTCTATTTGTATATATATATATATATATATATATATATATATATATATATATATATATATATATATATAAATAAAAAATATATATATATATATATATGGTATTGGCCTATGGTGTGTCTGTTTGCCTAGTGAGAGTTTAGTTAGACTTGTTTAGTCTTGATTAGGCCTAGAATAGACTAGTATAGACTTGGTTGACCTAGTTTGACTTCTAGGGTTGACCAGAGTTGACCAAGAGTTGACTTTGGTCTAGATTGACCTAGATCATGTAGAATGCATAGTAGAACTTCATATTAACATTTTGGACTTGTTGTGATTTGTACTGTTCTATAGGAGACAGACACCACTCCTCAGACAGTAGATATTCTTCAGATATTCGGGATACAGGCGAGTACATTCTTTGATCATTTCATATCATGTTAGAATTATTCTCCTGCTTTAAATTACTTTACTTGATACTGTCACGTTGGTCACACGGATTAGTACTATATGGATCCCTTCTTGAGATGTTATCCCCTCAGGGAGTATCGGATACTACATGTTCTGTGTGTTTCACTTACATGGTGTATCACTATGCTTCATGGTTCATTGAATCACTTGTGACATGTACTCTCATGATCACAGAGTCTTCCTTGAATCCCCCATTTATGGGCTTTCCTAGAATTCTTATTTATGGGACTATCATGTACCACCCTTCGGGGGCCGTTACATGAATCATAACATAACCTGGCTGGATCATTGTGTATTGATTGGGGGTACGGGGGAGTAGAAGTAGACATGTGAATAATATCCAAGTAGTGTAGCATCAGAATCTTTTCGTAGTGTAGCATCAGAATCACCTTATGCCATTCACATGTTTATATTGTACTCTGACTCACTAGCCACTGTTAGTTCTCTACTTATAGTAAATATTTCTATTACAGTTCTCTCTCTGTTTACATTCTGTACTTTCTTTCAGTTTCTTGTATCTTACTTTACTGCATGATTATATTTTTTAACCTGCTATGAACTGTTGAGATGTATTGTGCTCTCTCCGTCCTGATTGGGCACCGTTGAATGTTTACAGAGGACGAGGATGAGGCTGGTGTTGACACCTTCTATGGGACAGTCCTAGACGACACTTGTGAGCTGGACTCTCAGGAGGACCCAGCTCTAGCTGATGACATTACCCATACTGCCTAGACTAGTTTAGTTAGGCTTTATTTCTGTCATTGAGATCTGGATTGTATATATTCTTTCATACTCTGTAGTTGAGACCTTGTATTCTGGATGTTTGCTGAGATGTTACCTTAGACACTTAGACTCTTCTGATCATCTGTATTTTATTTGAGTTCTATATCATATCGTGCTTCTTCTTCCTTAGTTGTGATTGGGTTTACATTCTGCTATGTCACCCCCATTCGGGGAGTATAAACTGCTTAGCATTATATTGTTAAATGTTGTGACCTAGGACAGCGTTCTACCGCCGACACTGCGGCGCAGGCTTGACGTACCCACTTCTCGTGCCCTTACTCTAGGGTGCGGGTCGTGACACCTATTTGTTATTATAATTTATCACAACTTATATATGTATTCAATGTTTCCATGTATTGGAGTATTTTTCGTATGCATATAGTTTGCATGTACGTACACCTAGCCCTACGTATATTGCTACTGGGCGTTACATATTTTTGTTGGTGGCCCATGCAGGTCAGAAAATATCGTATCGGTTACGTAATTGTGATGATACACGCCTGTATATAGGATTAGAAAATTAGTATATCATCCACTTGTTTGATTACCTCCCTTGATTTTCTTATCAAACTCTCCCTTGTTTGCTTGATTTGTATCTTGTTGAAATCCGTCCTAACGTTGCTCCTTATCGAATTTGCGTAGTAGTCACGTTGCCCCTCTTACCATCACCTATGAAGACTCGGCAGCCCAAGAGGAGCAAGTTCCCTCTCAACCTCCACTAATGATCCCAATAATCTCTCTTTAACACGAACAGATACTTCAACCAGATCAGACAACCCCACAGTACCCTCAAGCCTTGGGACCCCATATAGGACAGCATGATCAGCAGACCCGCAGCACCCCAAGAATAATATATGCCACCTCCTCCTCAGTCCCCACCTCAGCTGACATTCCCTTATGCTGATGAGGCTTCGATGACAAAATTCTTGCTTCAGTGGCAACAGAATGAATTTGCAAGGCTGATTTATTAATAGCCCCGAACAGGTCTCGACCTACATCGCCAACCCTTGTACAAACTAGAGTGGCACAGAGCACATTACAAGAAAAAAGGGTTTTCTTGACGGTTAATCCCCGTCAAGAAAGGATTATCTTGACGGTTGTGGATCCCTCAAGTAGGCCAGAGTCAAGAAAAATCCTCACTTTTCTTGACGATATCTGATAAGGCTTTTCTTGACGGTTTTTAGCCGTCATGTAAAATATTTTTCTTGACCGTTTTTAGCCGTCAAGAAATCAGTATTGAAAAACCTTCAATGTAGTTGAAAACTTTTCTCGACTCCGACCTAGATGACGATTAAAAACCACCAATGAAAGTACCTTCTGCAGCAGGATTGAGTTAATTGCTAACGTTTTATAACCGTCAAGAGAGCTAAATTTTGTTCATAATTAGATATTACGAATCGAACACATACATAATATCAATAATCCAAAATATACATAAATCAAATAACTATAAAACCTAATTTTTATAGTAATAAAATGTATAGTGTTCATACACCACAAACTTCCAACACATCTAACACACGTCCAACCATAAATATCCACCACTTGTTCAACCACAAGCATATCCAACCAAAGTATATAGTTTTCATACATCTTAAACATCCAAAACTGATAATTATACAAATAAAATCAAAATATGTAGCAAACCAGGCCGGAGCTCATCCATCTCATATTCACAACATCTTCATTTTCCATGTAGTTCCTGAGAGAAGAAGAGAAATATATTTATTCATTTATGTGCACATGTCTGTATAAGTTGATAACTAAGAACAAAATTAATATGATAGTTAAAAGAAACAATAGATCATTCTAGAAAAAACAAAAGGTAGAACAGACGAGAGATGTCATTTCAATTGCTGCCTCCATTCAAAATAAGCAAGGAACTCATTACTCATCCCTTGTATAATGTAACAAAAAAGGAAAGTTGCACATTCTCTTTTAATAAAGTAAATTGCTCCTTATAAGATATGTGGCTGTGTGCTAACTCGAGTTCCTGAAAATATCTGAGAGCATATATATATATATACACGAATAACACAATTGATTTAAAGAGCATATGTCAAAAAAATGAGATATTACAAATATATCCAGCAAAAAAGTAAGAATAAAAATTACGAATGTTAGCAAGAAAAAAAAAATCACAAATTTAAAACCTAAAGCATACATAAGAACAATTGAACCTCTATACACTTGATTAAGAGACACGAGTTGCAAAATAAACTACAAAAAGTATTTAGTATAATTACATGAAAGATTCAGCGGCACTCTTCTATTATAAAGCACAACTTATGACAGAAGACGGTTGAGAAGCGACAATATCCTCGAGTAGATATTAAATAAACTGCAAAATAAAAGAGTGATCATATTCAATTCATTAAGGAATTCATAGTGTTACCTAAATTGGCATCATGAGCCAAGCCAACAAATTCAGATTCGACATCTTGCCAATTTGATAACATGTCCTGGAACCAAAGATATATTCATACCTTCTCAGAGTAATCATGTTCTTCTTAAGATGCACTTAGATTTGATACGAAATTAAAACAAAAAATATACCAGGAAGAAGCCTTTAACTAACACTCCCTCCTCCTGGAAACCATTTTACGAGTCAATTCATGTGGGATCTACACTGAGTATAAATAGCTGGTGTCCATTCTCTGATATTTGGTCTCGCCAATAGTTGACAAACCTAAAGGAAAAAAATGAAAAGAAACAAAGATGCAGTATATGTATAGTTGGTGTCCATTTTTACAGTAAAACCATCTCTTGATTGTAGTTCAATAACATGTGCACATGCTAGGTGATCAGGACTATGTAGAAGATTGGACCACAAGAGAGAGGCCAGTAGCATTTTGCTTTCTAAAAGCTCGAAAGACATCAGTAGGCTACATGAAAACTTCATAATTTATTTTAATTAAACCCACATATAGATAATCTCAAGACATAAACCATCTAATCTACAGCTGAATCTTCTTTCTGATGAATAGTGTGCATCAGAAAAATGTTTATTGCTACATATTACTCCTGATGTATGTTCATGTAAGCAAACTAATCGGCATATCGTACTTCGATAGAATTTAAGTTTAAATTGCTTGCATAACCACCTGGTTAATTTGTCGATATACTATAAACTAAATTTTGCATAACAAATTGGCAATTCAGTTAACAACTCACAAAAATTTTAGCAACAACAACTGCATCACATATCTACACATGAAAAGTTTATATGGATGAGTCATTTCATCTACATCCCCATAAAGCAAGCAGTCAATCAAGCCCCCAAGAGAAACAACAGTAAGTATGGAACAAGAAATGTATATTTGGAAAGTAAAGCAAATAGCATATTACTCCTGATGTATGTTCATGTAAGCAAACTAATTAACATATTGTACTTCTATAGAATTTAAGTTTAAATTGCATGCATAACCACCTGGTTAATTAGTCGATATACTATAAACTAAATTTTGCATAACAAATTGGCAATACAGTTAACATAAAACTCACAACAATTTTAGCAACAGCAACTGCATCACATATCTACACATGAAAAGTTTATATGGATGAGTCATTTCATCTACATGCCCATAAAGCAAGCAGTCAATCAAGTCCCCAAGAGAAACAACAGTAAGTATGGAACAAGAAATGTATATTTGGAAAGAAAGCATACATGTAAAAGCTTGCACCAAATAAATCTATCAACTTTGAATTTCTATTCATAAAAAGCAGGAGGGGGAGAGAGATGGTTGAAGATGACACCTATAATTTATCTGGACCTGCTGCTTCTCGATAGATGAAAGAAACACTTGAATCAGATACATGCAGTGTCTTTGTCTCATCTTCATCATTGAACTTAATAAAGACAGATTGCCCAACTCTGTTGGTGAATGTCATAAATGGACGTACTGAAATAACCTGGAAAAAAAGTTCTTACACTGATAAATCATTTGGACCAGAAGTTTAAACAACATATGGCATATTATTTACCTTTTTAGGAACAGCTTGGTAAGGTGAGGGTTTAGATGAAACGAAGATCCGCATGCAATTCCCATCGGTATCATATACATAAAGATCAATAGAGCCATCCTAAAGTTGAATACATATGTAACAATCATCACATGCTTTCCCAATCGACAGATACTGAAAACAATAGGTATCACCAAGAATGAAATTTACCATGTCCCCAAGGGGAGAAAGGTCTCTAACAGGTCCAAAGCGCTCCTTGTCAGGTCTGCTTATTGCTACAGATATTCCCAGAAGTTTGAAGTTCAATGCAGAAGCTATGGTATATCCCCCAACCATCTCTTCCTCGGTCATCTTGCAGAAAATTTTCTCAGATTTTGGGTTTGAATGAAATGGTACAGAAAAATGTCTCCACTCTTTTCTGCCGGATATATCCAAAACATTATAGGTAAGTGGTCGGCATCTTGCACTTGCAACCCAGAAGAAGCATAGATTCTCAGAATCCTTGATATTAAACGGTATTTGTCATAGTTATGTTCAATAATGATTGAACAATCCTGGAGAGCAATGTAAGTTCGTCTTATCAGTGTCATAATATTCAAAACTTATTCAAAGCTTAAATATTATAAATCATGTGTGTGTGTGTGTGTGTGTGTGTGTGTGTGCGTGCGTGTGCGTGCGTTCATTCAGTGTCATAATATTCAAAACTTATTCAAAGCTTAAAGATTACCTTCCAGAAAAAAAGAATTTTTATGGCCTTCTGCTTGGATGAGATATGGGAACAGGCTCCTTCACCAGGTTCAATTATGCCAATTGTGACTCGACTCTCTTCACCATATGCAACTTCTTCCTATTCCTTATCCATCTCCTTTGCCTTGCATAGTTCACAAAGTTAATATGATCCAATGACTCGGGCCACGTCAAATTTTCAGTATCTAGAGCATACACCCATCCATGCCATATCAAAATGCCAATCATCAACCAATTCCCAGCCATCTGGCAAATTAAGGCTAGGCATTCCTTGTATAACAGAATGGTCGGATCAGGCATAGAAAACTAATCTAAGAAGCATAATTTTTAAGCCTATCAGCAAGTCGCTTTTTTTACCTAGACTGCTACTAGTAGGTCTTAAATAAATTAACGGTGCTGAAGTCACATCACGAGGCTGATACAGTAAGACTTGGAATAATAGGCTAAACAACTTGAATAAAGAAGAGGAATGGCAGCACAAGTTCTATATACATACTTTTTTGAGAAAAGGTAAATACTTGACCTGGAATACCATATCCAAGCATCCAACAAAACATTATAAACCTGTCAGTCAACGATTACAAAAATGTACGGATGAAACTCACAAACACCATCAAGTTCAACTGTTTTAAGTAAATCACTAAGCACATCCTAAATCCATAACTCATAAATCGTGGCCATACATTATTACATGATTTAACTTTCATCTTCTCCCAGCGGCAAAGTTAATCTTTGACATTTCTTATATTAATAAATCCTCTACTACTAAATCCATAACTCATAAATCGTGGCCATACATTATTACATGATTTAACTTTCATCTTCTCCCAGCGGCAAAGTTAATCTTTGACATTTCTTATATTAATAAATCCTCTACTACTAAAGCATTGTGTCCTAAACCTATATATAATAATAAAGAACAATTAAAAGCTATATTCATAAATTTAGTTCTAAATTCCTTCTTACATCTTACCAATCTAGCACTGAACTTAAATAGAGACCTACCTATACCAGAAACATTTTGAGTATGTGAATATTCCTAGTCGTCGTGGATACACATCTCATAGTTTTTTTTTTATCTCATGGTCATTTCAAAATTAGGATGATGCTTGTACGAACATTTCTCTTTGGCATGCAGTAGAATAGAAGACGAGGTATTTTTCGTGTTCGGACTACTCTAAATAAATGTAGCTACAACAAAAAAATCTGCAAGATTGCAACCCCCTCCTCCCCCACCCCTCCCCCCCCCCCCCCCCCCCCCCACCCCACCCACCAAATTGTATAACACTTTTCTTGCAGGCATTTACTTGAACATTTGCCATAAGGAAGCAATAATGCACCTGCAACGTCCTCATCCCGCTGCACTTACAAGATTCCCCCTACCCATCTCTCACATGTTGATAAAAATCCTAACCAAATAACAGCTTCTCCTACTTTCAACAACAAAAGCTGCGCACAAGCACCAAATTAGAGCTACCAAGCGATGGAGTTATAAGTACAACATAACTAACAGCTAACCAAACATTGAACTTTGTTACGCAACTTCCAGAAACAAATATCGCAATCAACGAACGCTATTTCTATCTACAAGAAACTAAACAAACCATAACGAAACCTCCTTGACATCAGATACAAAATGATCAGAGTAATTCAACTTAACTTTCAAGGATGTCTAGTCACTCAAAGAATACACACTAGTGGAAAATTTTGATGTGCTGACGTAACCAAATTTACTTACTACAACAACAATATAGTAGAAGAAACCTGACAATGATTTCTGAAATCCTTTAGATGAAATAAGTTCCTAAAAGTATGATTAAAGAGAACTGAAAATTGACAGTCTATGAGCACAGAAAAAGGAATAAAGTGCCATAACGAAGTCAAGTAACTGAACGAATAGAAAAAAGGAAACATACTATTAAAATAGCCAACTGTGGAGGAATTACTCACTGAATATATTCAGATTAGACTAGACATACACTATTAGGCTATATGATGCAATATTTTAAATATTATTAGCATCCATAAGATTTTATAACCATAATCAAGTTATAAGAAACTGTGTAAGATCAACACAATGCGTATTGAGATAAGACCATACTAAGTAAATCATACAAGATAAAAGTGAGCATATTTCTAGCTTTTCACATGATTATCAGTTTCTTTCGACCATTCGCTGGAGTTGTTGGAAGCTGAAATGGACTTACAAAAGCTAACCCAACCGGTTGATGGAGTGTATTTTTCAGTTTCAAAGAATTCTTCAGCATAGAACCTACTATCGTCAGGGCCGTATCGTCTTCCGTTTCATTATCCACTGTCTTCGTATTCTCAGACGAATATTTAGATTTTAGACGCAGAGCAATAATGAAATCAGTTTTATTAGGGACAGACACCAGTGAACGTATGCTGACATATCAATTCCCATCCTTGATAGATACTTCACTAGCAACAACATGATTGCCTAACCTCCAGCAGGTTGCACGGGCAGCATAGTTTAACCTCATATTTGTCCATGGTCCTTGCTTGGTAGGGCTAATCTGAAGAAATCCAGTTCTCTTGCTATTAATGTGATCCAGTTTTTAATGTTTGACTACAGGTTTTGTTGAAACTAATACCACACATCTAATTCTTCCATGAGACTACTTAGCATTTTGGCAATCCTGACAATGACCATGAAGCATTAATACTAAATCAAATTGCATGATAAGTAAACTTCAAAATGTTTTCGAAGAACTGTACTGACAAAACATAACTGAGTAACAAATGTACAGTATGTATAATGACAAATTAATATACATGTGCATAAATAGGAATTACCACTTCCTTTGCCGATGAAAATTCTCTTCAGGTCAGCTCAAAGTTAGAAATGTTAGTTTTGATCGGAACCTAAAAAATACACAAAAAAACAGAAATTAAAAAAAAAGTCACGACTAAAATTCAGCATTTTTAACTCTCCGAAAACCAGTGATGTGTCCGCATCCAGCACAAATCAAATGTAGCGCCGTGTCCGTGTCCCCATGTCCGTGTCGTCGTGTTCGCTCATCATGACACCAAATAATCATCTATGGTTGTGGGAGACCCTCTCTACTTACCACGTTGTCCTTGGGCTTCCGCTTGTAATAGGCGAGGACCCTTGTCTCCGGCACGAAGTAGTGCATGTGTATGAATGACCTCCCGGTCTTCCTCCTCCCGACCCCTCGTAAACCACCTTCGTCGACATCAGCAAACCCTAAATTCTCTATCCCCGCAATTCCACAGATCGGTCGACTACAGAAAAGAAAAATTGTTTTCTTTCCCCTCCCCCCCCCCCCCCCCCCCCCCCCCCCCAATTTTTTTTTTTTTTTGGGGCTTCTTCTACGGCAAGGTCCGAAGTCGAAGAGGCTTCTTCTACGGCAAGCGAAGAGGCGATAGAGGCACGATGCTCTGGTCGGCATCGAAGGAGTTCGAAAAGTGCTTCTAGCAGTTTCTTTTTTCATCGAGCTCTTCGTCACCTTCCTATAAACAAAAAAATCCCAAAAATAAAAAAATCTAAACACTACGTGACCAAAACCCTAACCCTAAATCAAATATGATGACTCACAGATCAGGAGATTGAGCTTTGTTATTGCCGGCAACGCCGGGGCACGCTTTTCGATGGAAAATACAGAAACTGAAACAGTTGTAAAGACAACGTTTCAAATGCAATTCCTTAAAGAAGGTTTTGCAACAGAGATCCAGAAGGATTCTGCAAATTACGAGATCTAAAAAGATATCGTAATTCACGAATAATCTAAAGAGATTTTCGTGATCGTAGCAAACTGGCAGTAGTGCCTTCTAAAAAGAAGATACTGACAGAACTGCTAAAGGCAACAGAAGGGTGACAGGCGAGAAATGGAATTGCTGGGGTGAATGATCACCGTTGCTCAAAGCTTTATTCGCCCTCTGCGAACAGCTTCCAGGAACCAGCAAGGTTGACGGAAAACCTTGGAACACTCCTGCTCTCTGACTCCTCGGAAGACGGCGAACTCCTCTGGCAATGGCTCTACTCTTCTCTCTCTGTTTGAAGTAACAGAACCCACACGTACTAAAAAGTACTAGTGTTTGTGTTAAAGAACACGCTCACTACTCTGTTGTGTTAAAGAACACTTAAGAGTTTTTCTTCCTGGAATTCTGATTACTACTAACCCTCAGAGAGAGGAGAGAACCTGCATATATAGCCCACGGGGCGGTTGCCAAGCAGTTGCCTGAACTTCAGGGTAGTGGCTGAACCACTTCTGAAAGTGCAGCAACTGCTGCAACCGTTCCCGCTCTAATATGCAGCCAGCCATAAGCACATACGCACTCTACGCACACTGCGTACGCTGCGTACACTGCGCACTCTACGCACGCTGCGTACGCTGCGCACACTGCGCGTACTGGGCTGCGTAACTGGGCCAGCGTAACTGGGCTCGCGTAATGGGCCGCGCAACGTGGTCGCGCAAGTGGCTCGCGCAACGAGCGCAACTTAAGCGCACTATGCGCCTAGCGACGATGCTGACGTGCTAAGTGCAAAGTGCGCCAACAAAACGCCACATTACGCCTCATGAGCCCTTGAGCCCGAGTCCGAGCCCGAGCCCGAGTCCGAGTCCGAGTCCGAGTCCGAGTCCGAGTCCGAGTCCGAGTCCGAGTCGCTAAGCTCCTACGGAGCTTAGCTCCATGGAAATAAATTTCCAAGAGCAAAAAGCTTACAGCTTTTTAATTGTTGATTAAGCCTTTATACCATTAATAATTAATCCCACATGGCACACACCCATGTGCACTACATGTGCATCTCCATAAAGAGTAAAGACTCATATATATGGAGATAAACATTCCTTTCTAGCCGATGTGGGACTAAAAACCAAAACAAAGGCTAAAAAACCCAACAATCCCCCACATATCTCTATATATATGAGTACGAGTGTTCCCCACAGTAACTGTCCATTATGCTTTTAGGATAGATGCCACTTAAGACTTGAATCTTCCCACGTGAGTCAAAAATCAAACTATAATACAAGAATGGACTAAGCCTTGAATTCTGCATCATAGCTGAAATTCTTTCCACTCACATAATGTAGTTACATGTGCTTCTGGCTGCACATTTAAGGCCGTGTGCCAGCCTGGTTTCAGTGTATTATATTGGGCGTCTACAAGTTTACCCTCAAGAGACGGCCTGATATCTCTTTGTCCATACACTATAGGTGAGTTCTTTATTAAAGAGACATGGCATGAAGCGTCCAACGCTTCCTTTGCGGTGCTACGCCGCTATGACATGGCCTTAAGCCGAGGACCTTACCCCGAATCACCGGGAACCTCATCGTAGTGTCATACAACCCGTAGCATGAGGTCTAGCCCCTTTGTAGTGCCAAACTACCCAGCATGAAGCCTTACGCTTCTGTGCGGTGTTACGCCGCTACGACATGGCTTGCAAGGCCGAGGCTTTATCCCTAGCCGGGTTTACCTCATTGTGGTGTCGTGCCACCCGTAACATGAGGAACACCTCCTCTTTGTAGTGCTGACTACATCCCTCTTTAATTCAATATACAGCATTAGGCCAACTGCCTATTTGCGGTGCTATGCCGCTGTGACTTGGCTAACATAGCCGAGGCTTTACCTCCTTCGAGAACCTCATGGTGGAGTCACCGCCACACATAGCATGGAGTCACACTCCTTGTAGTGCTGTGCTACTATGCTTCCTGTAAAGCATACCAGACATTCCAAATGCCTGAGAACTCATTAAGGCATTTAAGCCAGCCTCCCACAGGACCTGTTTTTCGCAGAAAACAACAGTAGACAACAGTGGTTATAGGTCCGTAACCTCTCCATGCCCAATAGAACATGTACCCACCGTTCCTGATATTCTTCCGATTAGTGGTCCTCCCTTGAACCAAAAACTAGATGCCTAGTAGATAAATCTTTGAACTAATAGCATAAAACTTTATGGTAGGAATACAATAATACAATACCAGAATGCCTTCAAGCCCATTTTACAAGCTGTGTCATCGACCAACTGGCGCTTGAGGCCCTTGGTGAACGGATCCGCCAGGTTCTCCTGACTCCGAACATCAATCACTGCAATAACACCTCTCTTGATAAGATCATGTACTGCCATGTGCTTCAACCGCACAGTCCTCTTCTTCCCATTGAAGAGATCATTTGATGCCACCGCCGTAGTCGCCTGGTTGTCGCGGTATATCGGTATCGCCGGTACTTGCGCCCTAACCACTGGAAGATCATACATGAGCTCCCGAAGCCATTCTGCTTCCTCGGCTGCGGTATCAAGTGCAAAGAACTCAGATTCCATGGATGACCGCGAGAGCATAGTCTGCTTCTTCGACTTCCACGATATAGCAGCTCCACCCATTGTGAAAATGTATCCACCTGTGGACCTCTCGCTCTCCACCTCTGAGCACCAACTGTGTCACGCCCCAGAACCAGAATACTCGAGAGCGGGGGCAGACACAGCCAGCTACGTATATTGAAATAGAATACATCTCAACTATACGGTCACGGCTGTCTAGATATGAGGGTTTACTACAAGCCAGCAGTCTCTTAAGGTCAAGCCTATTGTCTCAATCTCAAGCAATTAACAGAGTTACAAGATGTTAGAGCATCAAATATATATATATATAAGGCGTCCCAAATATTACATATTGGATGATCATGAAGCTAGTCGTACAAAATGATAGGACTAGCAAGAGTTCAGTCATACATGATCAACCCTAGGATTTGTTAATCATGTTACAGCCCGTAGGCAGACAGTAAGTAAATGTGCATCGAGCTAACAGGTGCTCGTCGGCAAACGCCTCAAAAGAATAAATTTACATATGAGTGGGTGAAACAAAAAGGGAAGACCCACTCGTAGCCCGGGTTCCGTCTAGTGTTCACCATTGGGCTGGAAGCTTGGTAGATCCTCGGGAGCTGCTCCGAAATCTGGCCACACAAAACCAGCTGGGTCAAACCCCAGAAAGAGCAAGTGCCACAAAGGAGGCCATAAATAAGAACAAAGCCAGCATATCAGAACATAAAGAATAAAAGAAAGTACAAGTAGTAAAAGTACACAGAGCGATAAATGACTAGGGACGTGGAACCATTCCGGGAGCCAGGTTACAATCCTTAACCAAACAAGGACCGGGATTGTACCCCTTCGCCTGAATAGCTCACTGTCTCTACCCATTTATCGTTAGAGATAAGTAAAACAATCATGACCAAGAGTTCCAGGTACAGGGGCTAGACAAGACTTAGACAAGGCTGGACAACATCCATTTCACAACGGCCAAGCAAGTACTACGGCTTACTATTTTAACTAACTAGGGTTATCACAAGCCTAATTACTAACAAGATGCAGGTGAGAAACTCCCAGTCCCAAGCCCTGCAGACCATCCAGTTATCCTTTCGCGGGTTGAGAGTTATAGGTGGGTACATTGCCCGGAAGACAAATGTACCCTTAGGTGACTTAGAGGGTGCAACACATGACAGTGTGCTGGAAATGTGCTCTACTCGTCGGCAAGCTACAAGTCCATTAATGCTTCCAGATAACGAGACCGCCTGTGACCGGGAATTCTCCATGTTCTAATTTGGTCTACTCATTACCTAGTCCAATTTTAGTGTGAGTCCCTGGCCGTGGTACCCAGGGAGTCACCCCTTAGACATGATGCAAGACAAGACAAGTGATTTGCACAGAGCAACAGGTAGTACACCCACGGTGTCAAGACAAGTCAAGTCGAGTCAAGAGTGCGCCGCCACGGGCCACTATCAAGTGAAGCCAAGTCATACCAAGTCAAGTCAAGTTGAGTTATCAAGTTACCGGTCTCAGTTATTAACAAGATATTCAACAGATAGGAGAAAACTAGCTGCAGGCCAAACCATGTCAAATCATAGAAAATAGTGTCAAGACGTGTCAGACCAAGTTAAGTTGTGCATGTGAGCAATCAAAATCTCAAAAGCTCCAATCATATCAAAGAAAACCAAGTTATAAAGCAGGCACTAAGGCACTAGGGTGTAGGTGAACTAGGGTGTGCCAGGGAACAAGCACACTAGAGTGCGCCTGGTGGCAGCACACTAGAGTGCGCCTGATTGAGGCAGCACACCAGAGTGCGCCTGGTTGAGGCAGCACACCAGAGTGCGCCTGGATCCAAGTGCACTGGAGTGCACTGGAGTGCGCTTAAGCCGGAACCAACAAAGTGCGCCTAGCCAGGGTGCGCTAGAATGCGCCTGGGTCCAAGGGTCAAAGTGCGCCTAGCCCGGGGAGCAGGCGCAATCGGACCAAGCGCTAAACAGCGTGGCCCGCAAGGAGGCGCGCAGCGCTAAACAGCGCGCGGCCAGGAAAGTAGGCGCAATGCGCTAAAGAGCGCCTGGCCAAAAAAGGAGGCGCAGTGCGCTAAAGAGCGCCTGGCCAGAAAGTAAGCGCAATCGGGCAAGGAGGCCAGAAAGTAGGCGCGCCTGGGGGTCGTCTTCCTCCTCAAGCCGAGGAGAAGAACCCATGGGTTTCAAAACTTTGGAACACCATAAGTCGGCCATCCAAGCTCCAAATCCGAACTTCCAAGGCTCTAACTTGGGTAAAATTCCACCCTCTACAACATGGAAACAATAAAACCAACCAAAACTCAAGTTTAATAGATCAAATCTAAAGAAATCCGAAAATGAACAAAATCTAGATCTAGGGAAATCCAAGCTTCAAAACCCAAAATGCCAAGCTCTAACATTGGTCCTAGAGCTCTAATCTAACTAAATATCAAATAAAATGGGTCCTTATTAAATGGCAAGATGCAACTTGCCTATGGTGGGGATGTTGGTGGTGGTAGGAGGAAGAAGAAGAAGAAGAAATAAATGGAAGTTATGGGGAGAGAGAAAAGTTGGTGGGATTTTAATGGGGGTTGTTGTGGTGTTCATGAGGGTGCAAGATAGCTAAAGGTGTTCTCATTTCTACAAACCAAACCAAGTCATATTAAACCAAACCGAAAATCCGAATAAGAAAAATACGAGAAATATCGAAATACCGCAATTAGGCAAGATTTAAAAATATACGCAAAAATCAGAATACGGGCAAAATACGAAATACGGGAAATGAGGGTGACAACTCTACCCACCTTAAAAGAATTCCGTCCTCGGAATTTAATCAAGGAGCTAGAGATTGCCACGACAAGCTACACTAAGCAGTTCAATCATACAATCATGCAATGCAAGCAAGGAAGGGAAGGCGTAAGGCATAAGAAAGACATTATACCTCACGAGTCAAACAGATAGGGATATCGCGATCGGATGTCGTCCTCACGCTCCCACGTTGACTCACCTAGAGAGTGATGACCCCAAGCAACACGGACCAATTTAATAGTCTTGTTCTTGAGTATCTTTTCTCTCCGGTCCAAAATAGACACGGGCCTCTCCTCATACGAAAGGTTGGTACCAACAACCAATTCCGAATGATCTAGGATATGGCTCGGGTCCGGAATATACCGTCGTAACTGGGACACATGGAATACATCATGTACCTCACTTAACGACGGCGGAAGAGCGAGACGATAGGACACATCGCCTACTCGCTCCAGAATATCGAACGGCCCTATATACCTAGGACTAAGCTTTCCCCGTACGCCAAAACGAATGACGCCGCGGGTAGGCGAGATCCTAAGGAATACATGGTCGCCGACAGCAAATTCTAAGGGACGCCGATGAGCATCGGCCCAATGGCGCTGGCGATCCTGAGCAACTCGGAGGTGATCTCTGATTCTTCTGACCACTTCAACCGTCTGAGAAATCAGTTCTGGACCGAGCATCTGCCTCTCTCCGATATCGTCCCATGCTAACGGAGATCTGCATTTCCTGCCATACAGAGCCTCGAAGGGTGCCATCTGGATACTGGCCTGGAAACTATTGTTGTACGAGAATTCCACCAAGTGCAGGTGATCCTCCCATGAACCACCAAAATCGAGGGTACACGATCTCAACATATCTTCGAGAGTTTGTATAGTACGCTCCGACTGCCCATCTGTCTGCGAATGATACGCTGAGCTGAACTTAAGACGAGTCCCCAAACTTTGATGAAGACTGCGCCAGAAGTGTGATGTGAATCTCGTATCCCTGTCTGATACTATGCTGACTGGCACTCCGTGAAGTCGGACGATCTGCCTGAGATACATCTCTGCTAGCTGCGCCGTCGACTGTCCAACTCTAAAGGGAAGAAAGTGTGCCACCTTGGTAAGCCTGTCTACAATGACCCAAATAGCATCTCTGCCTGCCGGAGATCTGGGTAACCCAGTCACGAAATCCATGGTTATGTGCTCCCATTTCCATTCTGGGATCGATAAAGGTTGAAGAAGTCCAGCCGGCCTCTGATGTTCAGCCTTGACTTGTTGGCAAACCAAACATCGAGAGACATACCGGGCTATCTCCCTCTTCATACCATTCCACCAAAAGTGCTGACGAATATCTCTGTACATCTTCGTGCCGCCTGGGTGAATGGAATACTGCGAACTGTGAGCCTCTGCCATGACTTCCTGTCTGATATCTCCACTGGGTACACAAAGACGCGTGCCGTGTCGAAGTGTACCATCCTCATGAATACATAACTCTGGCCTTCTTCCTGCCTCGCACTCTGCTCTGAGCCGCTGAATCTTGGAATCTGTTAATTGTGCTGTCCGGATCCTCTCAACTATGGTGGACTGTATCTGTAGGCTGGCCATCAAGACCACATTGGAAGGGAGAATCACTTCAATTCCCATCTTCTGAAGATCTGCCAATAGCTCTGGTTGCGCTGTTAGAAGGTAGACTCCGGCTCTCCGGCTCAATGCATCTGCTACCACGTTGGCCTTCCCTGGGTGATACTGCAAGTCCACATCATAGTCCACAAGTAGCTCGAGCCATCTTCTCTGCCGCATATTAAGATCCTTCTGGGTGAAAACATACTTCAGGCTCTTGTGATCAGTAAATATCTCCACTCTGTCTCCGTACAAGTAGTGCCTCCACAACTTAAGTGCAAACACTACTGCTGCTAGCTCCAAGTCGTGGGTCGGGTAATTCTTCTCATGATCACGGAGTTGACGTGACGCATAAGCAATTACCTTCCCATGCTGCATCAAAACACATCCCAATCCTCTGCCTGAAGCGTCGCAATAAACTGTGAATCCTCCGGTCCCATCTGGAAGGGTGAGAATGGGAGCCGTTATCAAACCTCGCTTCAATTTCTCAAATGATTCCTGACATTCTGCTGTCCAAACGAACGGCACATCCTTGCGGGTCAACTGGGTCATCGGCGCTGAAATCCTTGCAAAATCAGAGACGAACCGCCGGTAGTAGCCGGCCAATCCAAGAAAGCTGCGAACTTCTGCCACTGAACTGGGTACTGGCCATGCCTCGATGGCCACAATCTTCTGGGAATCCACTTCCACTCCTCCTCGGGTAATGATGTGACCCAAGTATGAAATACGATCGAGCCAGAACTCGCATTTACTGAACTTGGCGTACAACTGGTGCTCTCTGAGAATCTGAAGAACCACACGGAGATGCTGCTCATGCTCCGCCTCACTCTTGCTGTAGACCAGGATGTCATCAAGGAATACTATCACAAACTGATCCAAGTAAGGCATGAAAATACGGTTCATGAGATCCATGAACACTGCCGGCGCATTGGTCGCTCCAAAGGGCATAACTAGAAACTCCCAATGCCCGTACCTAGATCTGAACGCCGTCTTCGGGATGTCCTGCTCTCTAACTCTGATCTGGTGGTATCCTGACCGCAAGTCTATCTTCGAGAAAACTGAAGCCCCTTTGAGTTGATCAAATAAGTCATCTATCCTTGGAAGAGGGTATCTGTTCTTGATTGTCACTGAGTTCAAGGTACGATAATCAACACATAGCCTGGATGTACCATCCTTCTTTTTCACAAGAAGCATCGGGGCTCCCCAAGGCGATCCACTTGCACGAATGAATCCCTTGGTCCTGAGTTCTTCAATCATCTTGTACAAAATCTCCAACTCTGAAGGCGCCATTCTGTAGACTCGCTCTGATACTGGTGCTGTCCCGGGAATCAAGTCAATGGTGAACTCGATCTCCCGCTCTGGTGGCATCCCTGGAAGTTCCTCTGGGAAGACATCTGGAAACTCTTCAACTATCCGGGGCAACTGCACTGCTGCTACTGCCATCTGCAATACTGGAGGAGATGGCTCTACTGTGCCTCTGGAAAATGAAAACTCTGGCTCTCCGGGAATACTAAAGACAACTCTGCCAACATGGCAGTCTATCCTAGCATAATGGTTCCTCAACCAATCCATGCCTAGGACTACATCATAGTCTGCCATAGGGAATTCTATAAATCTAGCGGGGAACTCCCTACCGCTAACTACGATCCGACACGAGGAGAACACTCGATCTACTCCCACAAGACCGTTACCAGTAAGTATATTGAGCCTCACTGATAATGACTCGGGCTCCAACCCTATCCGTGTCGCGAATCGTGCAGACATGAATGAATGCGATGCACCAGAATCAAATAATACAGATGCTGGAAAAGTGTTGACGAGAATAGTACCTGCCACTACCTCACCTGGTGCAACTTCTTCTTCCATGGTCATCATCATAGCCTGACCTCTAGCTGCGGGTCCCCTCTGCTGGAAACCCCTCTGTCGGTTCTGTGCCGGAGCCTGGGTGAACTGCTGCTGGTTCTGCTGCTGAAAGGCCTGGGCCTGGGGCGCCAATGGCCTCGGGTACTGCTGTTGCTGCTGCTGCTGGACTGGAACTGGGGCTGGTCCCCTCACCGAAGAACTAGAAAGGTTGGATGATGATGGACCTCCCCTATTCGGGCAGGTCCCTATCTGGTGGTCTGCTCCTCCACAAGCCAGGCACAATCCTCGTGCCCTACGACACTCTGCCACTACATGGCCCGGCTTCCCGCAATGAGAACATCCCACCGCGGAAGACTGCTTCTGCTTCTGCTGCTGCGGGTACGTCGAGGTCGAATGCTGAACCGACGTCACTGAGACCGCCCGCCTCGGAGTTCCAATGGTTATACCCCTAGCTGCCGGGGCTGGAGCAGAAGATTGGTGCATCTGGTTGTGGGACCGCTTCCTGCCTCCGGTCCTGTCCACAATTCTCCGGGAGGTATACTCATGCCTCCTTGCTGCTTTCAATACTGCATCGAACGTCTGGTGTTCGAACTGTTCCACAGCCAATAATATCTCCAAATGCAGTCCTTGCTGGAACCGCTGAGCCCTATCGAACTCGATTGCCACCAAGGTGGGGGCGAACCTACTCAGCCTAGAGAACTCGGTCGCATAGCCATCGACCGTCCTGCCTCCTTGCTTCAAGTTGGTGAATCTGGTCTGCAGGTCGTACCGTGCCACCGCATCGAAGTACTTTGTCTGGAACCTCTCTCTGAACGTCGCCCAAGTGACTGGTGTTGCTAATCCCATGGCCTGAGCTGCCCACCAATCGCGAGCCAAGTCTAACAACTGTAGGCGTACCACCGCCACCTTCTCATTTTCAGGTGTCCTAGCTGCTTCCAGGACCACCTCGGTATCCTGAAGCCAAGCATCCGCGGCAATCGCATCTTCATTGCCGTCAAAGAAGGGAGGGTTCAAGCGCTTGAAACTGTTGGCCGCCTGATTCCCTTGGGGACCTCCTCGGTTTAGTGCATCATGAACCTCCTGGTGCAAGGCGTCACCTCGACGATCCTGGGATGCAAGCAGTTCTCTGATAAGCCCTACCAAAGGCCCCTCGTCCTGTCTAGCTGGTTGAACGGGCGGAGCTGCCTGAACTGGAGGTTCCGGGCCTCCGGAAGGCATAACTCGAGAGGCTACTCCAGAGTGCTGAGCTTGATCCTCCTGGCGCTGAAGTGCTTGTCGAGCTTCCTCTGGCTGGATGGCAGGTCCGGGAGTAATGCCGCTGAAGAAGATGACATAGGGAACAATAAGGAAGGGTCCAGGACAGATCAATTATACAAGCAATAGGATCAGGTCAAGAATCTCAGGGATTTGAAGATACGAGCAGAGATCAAGGGCGAATATTGATTGAGACATCTATTTGGTAAACCCTCACATTTCTTGAATGCCAGGACCTGCATGGGCCACCACTTAAACCGTGTCATGCCCCAGAACCAGAATACTGGAGAGCGGGGGCAGACACAGCCAGCTACGTATATTGAAATAGAATACATCTCAACTATACGGTCACGGCTGTCTAGATATGAGGGTTTACTACAAGCCAGCAGTCTCTTAAGGTCAAGCCTATTGTCTCAATCTCAAGCAATTAACAGAGTTACAAGATGTTAGAGCATCAAATATATATATATAAGGCGTCCCAAATATTACATATTGGATGATCATGAAGCTAGTCGTACAAAATGATAGGACTAGCAAGAGTTCAGTCATACATGATCAACCCTAGGATTTGTTAATCATGTTACAGCCCGTAGGCAGACAGTAAGTAAATGTGCATCGAGCTAACAGGTGCTCGTCGGCAAACGCCTCAAAAGAATAAATTTACATATAAGTGGGTGAAACAAAAAGGGAAGACCCACTCGTAGCCCGGGTTCCGTCTAGTGTTCACCATTGGGCTGGAAGCTTGGTAGATCCTCGGGAGCTGCTCCGAAATCTGGCCACACAAAACCAGCTGGGTCAAACCCCAGAAAGAGCAAGTGCCACAAAGGAGGCCATAAATAAGAACAAAGCCAGCATATCAGAACATAAAGAATAAAAGAAAGTACAAGTAGTAAAAGTACACAGAGCGATAAATGACTAGGGACGTGGAACCATTCCGGGAGCCAGGTTACAATCCTTAACCAAACAAGGACCGGGATTGTACCCCTTCGCCTGAATAGCTCACTGTCTCTACCCATTTATCGTTAGCGATAAGTAAAACAATCATGACCAAGAGTTCCAGGTACAGGGGCTAGACAAGACTTAGACAAGGCTGGACAACATCCATTTCACAACGGCCAAGCAAGTACTACGGCTTACTATTTTAACTAACTAGGGTTATCACAAGCCTAATTACTAACAAGATGCAGGTGAGAAACTCCCAGTCCCAAGCCCTGCAGACCATCCAGTTATCCTTTCGCGAGTTGAGAGTTATAGGTGGGTACATTGCCCGGGAGACAAATGTACCCTTAGGTGACTTAGAGGGTGCAACACATGACAGTGTGCTGGAAATGTGCTCTACTCGTCGGCAAGCTACAAGTCCATTAATGCTTCCAGATAACGAGACCGCCTGTGACCGGGAATTCTCCATGTTCTAATTTGGTCTACTCATTACCTAGTCCAATTTTAGTGTGAGTCCCTGGCCGTGGTACCCAGGGAGTCACCCCTTAGACATGATGCAAGACAAGACAAGTGATTTGCACAGAGCAACAGGTAGTACACCCACGGTGTCAAGACAAGTCAAGTCGAGTCAAGAGTGCGCCGCCACGGGCCACTATCAAGTGAAGCCAAGTCATACCAAGTCAAGTCAAGTTGAGTTATCAAGTTACCGGTCTCAGTTATTAACAAGATATTCAACAGATAGGAGAAAACTAGCTGCAGGCCAAACCATGTCAAATCATAGAAAATAGTGTCAAGACGTGTCAGACCAAGTCAAGTTTTGCATGTGAGCAATCAAAATCTCAAAAGCTCCAATCATATCAAAGAAAACCAAGTTATAAAGCAGGCACTAAGGCACTAGGGTGTAGGTGAACTAGGGTGTGCCAGGGAACAAGCACACTAGAGTGCGCCTGGTGGCAGCACACTAGAGTGCGCCTGATTGAGGCAGCACACCAGAGTGCGCCTGGTTGAGGCAGCACACCAGAGTGCGCCTGGATCCAAGTGCACTGGAGTGCACTGGAGTGCGCTTAAGCCGGAACCAACAAAGTGCGCCTAGCCAGGGTGCGCTAGAATGCGCCTGGGTCCAAGGGTCAAAGTGCGCCTAGCCCGGGGAGCAGGCGCAATCGGACCAAGCGCTAAACAGCGTGGCCCGCAAGGAGGCGCGCAGCGCTAAACAGCGCGCGGCCAGGAAAGTAGGCGCAATGCGCTAAAGAGCGCCTGGCCAAAAAAGGAGGCGCAGTGCGCTAAAGAGCGCCTGGCCAGAAAGTAAGCGCAATCGGGCAAGGAGGCCAGAAAGTAGGCGCGCCTGGGGGTCGTCTTCCTCCTCAAGCCGAGGAGAAGAACCCATGGGTTTCAAAACTTTGGAACACCATAAGTCGGCCATCCAAGCTCCAAATCCGAACTTCCAAGGCTCTAACTTGGGTAAAATTCCACCCTCTACAACATGGAAACAATAAAACCAACCAAAACTCAAGTTTAATAGATCAAATCTAAAAAAATCCGAAAATGAACAAAGTCTAGATCTAGGGAAATCCAAGCTTCAAAACCCAAAATGCCAAGCTCTAACATTGGTCCTAGAGCTCTAATCTAACTAAATATCAAATAAAATGGGTCCTTATTAAATGGCAAGATGCAACTTGCCTATGGTGGGGATGTTGGTGGTGGTAGGAGGAAGAAGAAGAAGAAGAAATAAATGGAAGTTATGGGGAGAGAGAAAAGTTGGTGGGATTTTAATGGGGGTTGTTGTGGTGTTCATGAGGGTGCAAGATAGCTAAAGGTGTTCTCATTCCTACAAACCAAACCAAGTCATATTAAACCAAACCGAAAATCCGAATAAGAAAAATACGAGAAATATCGAAATACCGCAATTAGGCAAGATTTAAAAATATACGCAAAAATCAGAATACGGGCAAAATACGAAATACGGGAAATGAGGGTGACAAACTGGCATCACTGAAGCCTTCCACTACCTGCAGATCTCCGCTGTAGTACAGTGCATATGTCTGAGTCTTCTTGAGATATCTCATAACCCGTTCCACAGCTTTCCAGTGTTCAACACCTGGATTGCTCGTAAAATGACTCAGCATTCCCACGGCGAAAGCTATGTCAGGCCTTGTGGCAGTAGTAGCATACATCAAACTTCCGATTATGCTTGCATACTCCAGCTGCCTGACGCTTTCCCTTGAATTAGGCTTCAGCTTCAGATCACACCTGTACGGCGTATCGATCCCTGGAAGATCCCGATACCCATAACGAGTGATCATTTTCTCAATATAATGAGACTGTGACAGCGCTAGTCCAGTGTCTGTCCGGATGATCTTGATCCCTAAGATCACATCAGCTTCCCCCAAGTCCTTCATACTGAACTTGCTTGAGATGAATTTCTTTGTCTCCGTGACACATCTAATATCCGTACCTAGGATAAGCATGTCGTCCACGTACAGACAAACGATCATACCTCTTCCATCAGCGAACTTCGTGTAAACACACTTGTCCGTATCGCTGACCATGTAGCCATTTGACCTTATAACTTTGTCAAATTTCTCATGCCACATCTTGGGTGCCTGTTTAAGACCGTACAAGGATTTCACCAACTTGCAGACTTTGTCTTCAAATCCCCTGATGACAAATCCCTCTGGCTGTTGCATGTAAATCTCTTCGGTCAGCTCGCCATTTAGGAAAGCCGTATTTACATCCATCTGATGTATCACCATCTTATGTATTGCTGCGAGAGCAATCAACATTCTGATGGTGGTCATCCGGGCTACTGGAGCATACGTGTCAAAATAGTCAATCCCCTGCTTCTGAGGAAAACCCCTTGGCTACCAACCTAGCCTTGAACTTGTCAATAGTTCCGTCTGCTTTCATCTTCTTCTTGAAGATCCATTTGCATCCGATGGGTTTCGCTCCTTCAGGAAGATCAACCAACACCCAAGTGTTATTTGAGGTGATGGAATCAATCTCATTGTCAATCGCCTCCTTCCAGAAAACCGCGTCTCTGGTCTTCATCGCCTCATCATAGGTAAGCGGATCTGCTTCCACATGATAGGTGACAAAGTCACTTTCGAAGTCCTTCGGTCTTCTCATACGCTTAGCTGACGGCTCAGCTTGTTCTGGTTCAACCGTTGTTTCAACAACAACATCTTCTTGGACCACATCTTCATTGAAGACTTCAGTCTCTTGTGCACCCTCATTATTCTCCGGAACATCCGGAAGAACAATATTCTTGTGCCTTGCAAACTTGTCTTCAAAATATTCTGCATCGCGAGATTCAATGATATGATTTGACTCAATATCAAGAAATCTCCGAGCATCACTCTTCTCGGCATACCCCAAGAAGATCGTCTTTGTAGTCCTTGTCCCAAGCTTCTGAATCTTTAGATCTGGAAGCTTGACATACGCCAGATACCCCCACACTTGAATGACATTCAAGTTAGGTCTGACCTTGAACCAGAGTTCATGAGGAGTAACGTCTGAAGTTGCATGAGGCACTCTATTTAGAATAAAAGTGGCCGTCAATACAGCTTCTCCCCAGTAGCACTTAGGAAGGCCAGCAGTCAACAACATTGAATTTATCATTTCTGTCAACGTCCTGTTCTTCCTCTCAGCTACTCCGTTTGATTGAGGAGAGTACGGAGCCGTAGTCTCATTGACAATTCCATACTTCTTACAGAACGATGCGAATTCATGAGACCTGTACTCCCCACCTCGATCACTTCTTATCCTTTTGAGTTGTTGTCCAGTCTGCCGCTCAGCTTCGGCTCTGAACTCCTTGAACTTCTCGAATGCTTCGTCTTTAGCCTTCAGCAAGTGGACGAACGCATACTTTGAGAAGTCGTCGATGAAGGTTATGAAATACTTCATCCCGGCCTTTGTAGAGAACTGTTTGAAGTCACAGATATCTGAGTGTACCAACTCCAGAAGATCTGTACTTTGATTAACCCGAGGAAAGGGTTTCCTTGTGACCTTTGTTTGAGCACAAACTTCACATTTCTCTACCTTACCCCCACACTTGGAGATAAGTCCTAGACTAGACATTCTGTTTATTCGTTTACAATGAACATGTCCTAGCCTATTATGCCACAACTCAAGAGTATAAGCAGAAGGAGTGATTTCATTAATTACATTAATTACATTGGACTGATTTACAAGCTAAATCTTGAACATTCCTTCGGTATAAAAAGCTTTCACGAAATATGTTCCCTTGATAGACATCACCATCTGGCCAGCATTGATGTCCATCCTGAGGCCTGCATTGCAGAGTAGGCCTCCCGAGACCAGGTTCTTGGCGATAGCAGGTACGTGCTTTACGCCTTGAAGCGTCAGAGACTTCCCCGAAGTCAGCTTCAACACCACTGTCCCGATCCCGAGCACTTCAGCTTGTGCTTGGTTCGCCATCACAACCGCTTCAGAAGTGGGTGTGTAGGTGGTGAACCACTCCTTACTGGAGCAGACATGGCAGGTGGCTCCAGTATCTACCCACCATTCTGAATCAGATCCTACAGCATCAACCTGTCCAATCATAGCAATTATATCAGTAATCATTGAGACTTTGCTAGGCTCACCTTGCTCTGATTTCTTGGCCGGTGCTGTACATTCACTTTTGAAATGGCCCAACTGGCCACACTTGAAACAAGGCATCTTTGCCTTAGATTTCTTTGACTTGAAAGAAGTTTCCTTAACATTCAAGTTGTTAGGGTTCTTCTTCTTCTTCTAGAAATCTGCACGCTTTCCCTTTCCCTTTGGTTCCTTGGTCTGAACCAGATTGGCGTTAGCCAATTGCTTGAAAAGTATGTCAACCTTATGTTGAGCCCTCATCTGGTCTTCAACATAAATTTCCTACAGGAGATCTTCAAGGGTGATCTCCAGCTTCTTCCTATGCATGTTTGCATAGAACTTGCTCCACCCAGCGGGGAGCTTTGAGACAATCCCTCCAACAATAAACTTGTCGGGGAGGGGCATAGCCTCGTCTTCCAATTTCTGTCGCAATTTCAGAAATTCTTTGACCTGCGGCAGCATGGACTTCTCGTCCTCAAAGAGCCATTTGTGATATTTTTCAACCACAAATATTTTGCTCCTGTTCTTGTCTTCTTCATACAGTTTTTCCAGAGACTCCCATATGTCTCTAGCAATTGGTTTCTTACTGTAGGATTCTGCTAGAGAATCCTCCATAGCATTCAGGATAAGCAACCTGCAAATGCTATTCTCCCTTCTCCACTTGGCCTGAAGTTTAGTAGCCGCAGAGATTGCGGCAGCAGACCCAATATCTGGAACAGTAGGTTCCTCTTCAAGCAATACGTGATCAACGTCTCTAAGTTGAAGAGTGAGATAAACCTTCCTCTTCCAGACTTGATAATGCTCTCCATCAAACTTCTCTAACTTACAGAAGTCAGTGTTTAGGAGTGAAGCATTAATATTTTCCATCGTAGCGAATAAAGCTTTGAGATTGTTATTGCCAAGAACGCCGGGGCACGCTTTTCGATGGAAAATACAGAAACTGAAACAGTTGTAAAGATAATGTTTCAAATGCAATTCCTTAAAGAAGGTTTTGCAACAGAGATTCAGAAGGATTCTGCAAATTACGAGATCTAAAAAGATATCGTAATTCACGAATAATCTAAAGAGATTTTCGTGATCGTAGCAAACTGGCAGTAGTGCCTTCTAAAAAGAAGATACTGACAGAACTGCTAAAGGCAACAGAAGGGTGACAGGCGAGAAATGGAATTGCTGGGGTGAATGATCACCGTTGCTCAAAGCTTTATTCGCCCTCTGCGAACAGCTTCCAGGAACCAGCAAGGTTGACGGAAAACCTTGGAACACTCCTGCTCTTCTGACTCCTCGGAAGACGGAGAACTCCTCTGGCAATGGCTCTACTCTTCTCTCTCTGTTTGAAGTAACAGAACCCACACGTACTAAAAAGTACTAGTGTTTGTGTTAAAGAACACGCTCACTACTCTGTTGTGTTAAAGAACACTTAAGAGTTTTTCTTCCTGGAATTCTGATTACTACTAACCCTCAGAGAGAGGAGAGAACCTGCATATATAGCCCACGGGGCGGTTGCCAAGCAGTTGCCTGAACTTCAGGATAGTGGCTGAACCACTTCTGAAAGTGCAGCAACTGCTGCAACCATTCCCGCTCTAATATGCAGCCAGCCATAAGCACATACGCACTCTACGCATACTGCGTACGCTGCGTACACTGCGCACTCTACGCACGCTGCGTACGCTGCGCACACTGCGCGTACTGGGCGTACTGGGCTGCGTACTGGGCTGCGTAACTGGGCTAGCGTAACTGGGGTCGCGTAACGGGCCGCGCAACGTGGTCGCCCAAGTGGCTCGCACAACGAGCGCAACTTAAGCGCACTATGCGCCTAGCGACGATGCTGATGTGCTAAGTGCAAAGTGCGCCAACAAAACGCCACATTACGCCTCATGAGCCCTTGAGCCCGAGTCCGAGTCCGAGTCCGAGTCCGAGTCCGAGTCGCTAAGCTCCTACGGAGCTTAGCTCTATGGAAATAAATTTCCAAGAGCAAAAAGCTTACAGCTTTTTAATTGTTGATTAAGCCTTTATACCATTAATAATTAATCCCACATGGCACACACCCATATGCACTACATGTGCATCTCCATAAAGAGTAAAGACTCATATATATGGAGATAAACATTCCTTTCTAGCCGATGTGGGACTAAAAACCAAAGCAAAGGCTAAAAAACCCAACAAGCTTATCCTTCCTTCAACATTTTAGGGTTAGTGTTTGGGAGTTAGGTTTAGGGTTTGGAAAAAGAAGGAAAAGATTTTGCATTTTTAGGGGAGAGATGGAGAATGAACACCAGAGTGCGAAGTAGAAATACAGACGAGAATAGAGAGGGAGCAAGGACTCGGTAGATATATGGAAAAAATTATATCAAAATTACCAAAATGACATACTGAAATATAAGCAAAAATTTTAGGCTTTTTCTAAGGTACTGTTTGGGAAGGTGAAAAATGGAAGGAAGGAAAAAGTGAGGGGAAAGTGAGAGGAAAATTTTAAAAGATGGTGTTTGGAAAGGAGGAGAGAAAATGGGGGAGGAAAATTTGAGAGGAAAAAGTAGGTGGGTCCCACCAAAAAATTTTCCTGGAGGAAAATGAAGAGAGATAGAGAAATTTGAGTGAATTTACCCCACCACCCCTCAAAAAGTTAATATTAAATCATCATTTGAGAATACCAAGGAAAAAATAGTAATTATACTTCTATCCATAAACAAATAAAAAATTGTTTTTAAAATTTTCATTTCCCTACTTTTTGTCCATCCAAACAAAGGAAGAAAAAAAATTAACTTTACTTTTATTTTCCTCTCCTCCATTTTCCTTCCCCTCAAACTTTCCTCTCTCTCCCCACAAATGTTCCCAAACACAGGGTAAGGGCACCACACAAATTACTAGGGGCTATCCCAAAAATGTTCAAAAATATTACAAGTTTGCCATCAATTTTTTTTACTTGGGGCTAGCCCAAAGAATGGTATAAATACCAACTTCATTTCATTTCCTCTCTTCCTCTTCCTCTACTCTTTCTCCCTCTACTCTTTTCTTCTCCTCCTCCACATTTCTAGGTCATAAAATTCTAAACCCTAGCCGAAATTTTTTTCCAAATTTTTCTAGAATAGCACCTTAACAACAGTTTAGCCACAGGGCATCCCTTTAACAAAGAAAAAGCATCTGTTCTTTTGCAAAGAAAAAAAGGTCCATATTCTCGTGTGCAATGAAAAGAACGGGTTTTATTGTCTTCCAATAGACCACCGGAGGACATTGATCAGTCTCTAACACACATGTTCCAACGATTGCAAATAATTTATTCCTCAATTAAACCCAATAATGCTACGACACAATGCTTATCATGGATGTCATTATACAGATCAAAATTTTCCCCAATCATCATGCCAGTCCATGGCCAGGGCTGTCATCTCTTCTGCAGCCCAAATTTCTTCGTGTAATTTAGGACTGTCACCCCCCTGGCAGTCCTATACGAAATGAGGACTGTCAGGGTGCTGGCAGTCGTAATTGAAACTTGCTGTTACAGCAAGTATCAATTAGGACTGCCAGCACCCTGGCAGTCCTACACTTAAGTAGGACTACCAGCACCCTGGCAGTCCTACACTTAAGTAGGACTGCCAGGGTGCTGGCAGTCCTATTTATAAGTCTCTGTGACAGAGTTTCAGTTTGAGAAGATCATCACAGAATTTTCTAAATAGGACTGCCACCCCCTGGCAGTCCTACACTTATGTAGGACTGTCAGGGTACTGGCAGTCCTACTTAAGTGTAGGACTGCCATGGGGGTGACAGTCCTATTTGTAAAACTCTGTGACAGAGAGTTTCAGTTTTTCTTAAGGACTGCCATGTTCCTGGCAGTCCATCATTCTTTCAGGACTGCAGAAGAGATAACAGTCCTGTTTTATAAAAGGACTAACAGGCTTCCTGCAGTCCTATTTTATAATAGGACTGGTTGGAACATGGCAGTCCATTTTGGCAGTAGGACTGTCCGTTCTTCGGCAGTCCTCAGAGATGACGCCCACGAGCAGCAGCCGAACGGCCATTTCGTGTTCTAGGGTTAGGTTTAAACGAAAAAACTGAGATTTTCTGAGTTCGAAAAATACTTTAACAAACAAAAAATTGTTCTAACCTAATTTATCATAAGAAATGTAGAAGAAAACTAGGGTTAGGAGTTTGGATTGGAGTTAGGGAGAATGAGAGTAGAGTTTTGGAGAGTAGGGTTTTGGAGAGAGGGTTTTGAAGAGAGAGAAATTTTTTATGAAAGTGAAATGAAAGAGAGGGTTTTGGGGGGGGGGTGGGATAGCCCCAAGTAATTTTCGGGACATCCCCAGTAAAAGTTCCTCAAACCTGGGCTATCCCCTAGTAAGTGATGGCACCTAGCAATTTGTGTGGTGCCCTTAGAAAAAGCCAAATTTTACCGTGTTCCAATAAATGACGCTTATAAAAGAACCGTCAATAAAACTAACGATTTTATTGACGGCTTTTTTAAAACCGTTAATAATAAAGTTGCTTTTCTTGACAGTTGTTGTTAAAACTGTCAATAATACTAACAAAAAGAGTGTTTATATTACGTATAGTCAAACCATCAAGAAAACAGCTCTTATTGACGGCTTAACACGACCGTCAATAAATAGACCGTCAAGAAAAGCATTTTTTGTAGTGGCAGGTCGAGTAGACATCCTATAGCACGTTAGCAACGCCATAGAATAGCACCATATCCAGATAAGGAGCTCCCTACCTGTAAGTTTTGTCGTAAGAAGGGTCATGTCATGAAGGATTGTCGATGTAGACTGGGACAATGTATGATTTGTGGCTCCAATTATCACCAAGCTCAAGATTACGTGGGGACACGACATACAACACATCAGCAGCAAAAAGTAGGACCGTACCAAGCTCCAAAGAAGCCTACCGGCCAGTTTTGTGGAAGGAGAGGACACCTTCAGAGAGACTGCCATCGTCGATTAAGGCATTGCTTTAATTGTGGGTCTAGTGAGCATAAAATTTAAGAGTGCCCTGATCGACAAGCAACAACAGTGACAGACACCCATCATAAAAAAGGGATACAACAGGTATTTTCCTAAGTACACCATTATCTATTTCACCATTAGTTATTGACACACGTGTTGGTATTCAAGACGCACCCTCACTAGTTAGGCATCAGCCTAGCCATACATTTCCATTTTGAGTTACTTATCCCTTTTTCAAAAAAAAAAAAAAATCAATTGTCATTGCTTTCTAATCGTTTAGAACTTGCGAATGATTAGAATCATTCCTCGATCATACATGAACTTGGAAACTAGTATACTATCTTCTCATAAGGAACCCTGCTATCATTAGGAGTACGTATTTATTCTCATCTTGATTTCCTTAAAACCTTAATATTTTTATACATACTCCTTATTCATGAAATAACAAAAATTTTATTCATCTTTCATATCATGCCACATTCTTCGAATCCAATACTTTGTGCATATTCTCTTCTTCCGAATAATTTGATCCCCTAACTGATGTTTACTCATTAATCTCCTCCGTGATTTGTGTAATCTTGTTTCTTAATATTTTTTCCTTGTGCGAAGATGGGAAGTAGATCGTACCACCTTTCAATTATGAATGGCTGGATTAGAAAACTCCATAGATGAATTTTGTTACAAATGAATATGATGGTTGGGTGATTGTGAGGCATACATAATATAGGGGTACAGTAGTTGCTAACCTGCCACTAAGTAAATACTAGATAAAATATGTCTTATTACATTAAGTGTCCTTATGTCTATCAAAGATACTTGTAGGTATTAAGACTCAAGAATATTGGATGATCAAATAGTTGGCCTATATAGGATTTTGAGAAGTAGAATGACCACTCGGTAAGAGAATTCTAAGAAGAAAAAAATACTATGGATGAGATTTTACGAGTAGTATGCTTGGCTAGAGTCGTTACACAATCTAGCGATTTAAAGTTTATATATATATATATATATATATATATATATATATATATATATAATTTTTCAAAACCAAGGCCCGTGGACAACGCCTTCCAGCCGCCTCCGTGGGAGTGGGGGCTCGAACCTGTGCCCTCACCCCCGAGTGTCGGTGGTCTCACCGGTGCGCCACCGCGCCACTGGCATATATATATATATATATATATTGAAGGACTTATAGAAATCATGTTCAAGGTTGAATTATCACTCATGGCTAAGCAGAATCATTGGTAATTTGGATTTAAGACACACATAAAATTGAGAAAAATAAATATTATTGACTGCAAGAAATAAATATTTCAGGAATGGAAGTTTAGAAAAAAAAAATCAAAAGATAGCGTTTGATGGTCGTTTATTTTTAAACTAGAATATGAATGGTTTTAATAGTGAAATTGATGAAGAAATTGTAGAACCCTAGAGGGGGGGTGAATAGGAAAGTAAAAAATAACTTGATCACGAGAAGCAGTATATGACAAATAAAAAGAGAGAGTAGGAAGATCAAACACAAGATGTATCTTGGTATCCTCGCTTGAGGCAATCCAGTCTGGGAACTCTCTCCGGCTTAAATCCACTATTTAATAAAATAGTACACACGTGTTTGGATCCGAAGAACTCGCCAACTTCAACACGAGTTTGGATCCGAAGAACTCGCCAACTTCAACACACGAGTTTTCTTACGAAGGCTCGCCAACTTCAAAGAAATGAGAAGAGAACTTGTTGATCTTCTAACACTTGAAGATCGAAAATTACAACTCTTAATAACTCTAGCACTTTGGGAGAGGATGACAATTGAAAGCTTGGTAGAGTATTAATGGTGGAGCTCTTGGTAGTTTGGAAAATTTATGGCAAGAGTTGGTGAAGCCTTCAAGAGAGAGAAGGCTTTCATTTATAGAAAAACCAAGAGTAGGTGGCATTTAATGCTCCTGGATACAGCCTGACCGGCATACCGTCGGTATGCATCGGCATACCGTCGGTATACCGGTCAACCAGTAACGGTCATATTAATATCCGTTGGGAGCATTTAATGCTGCCATTAATGCTAGTCAAAGTAATTCAAAAATCAAATTTTATCATCCGGTATACCGTTGGTATGCCGCGGTATACCGTTGTATGTCACAGAACCTTTTTGTAATAAACAAAATGGTATACCGTCGGTATACTGGAGCATACCGTCGGTATGCCAAATTTTGTCACAAAAAGTTCTATGGCTCACAAAACGGTATACCGTCGGTATACCATAGTGTACCGTCGGTATTCCGATCAACTTCACAGAATGTTTTTGAGGCAAGCAAAACGGTGTGCCGGAGCATGCTGTCGGTATGTCGTTGTTTGTCACAGAACATTTTGTGGACCACAAAACGGTATACCGCCGGTATGCCGGAGCGTACCGCCGGTATGCCGATATTTTCTCACAGAAAGTTTTGTGGTCTGCAAAACGGTATACCGTCGGTATTTCGAAGCATACCGCCGGTATGCCGTTCGATAAGGAATTGATTTTTGACTTAAAACTAGAAAGCTTTTAGTTTTGTCATCCAACCTTAAGTGTTTACACAAAGACCTAGACCTTGTACAGACTCGAAATCTTGAAGTGTAGAGAGCCGTCTTTTCAAGGAGCGCCGATCTTTGCTTCAGTCTTCAAGGCACAGGTTGGTAATCTTGAATGGGTAGACTTAATGTAGTAGTGCTTCTGAATGATGACGATCTGATAAACAGAGAAAACTAGACTACGAGGGTGCTGTTAATATTATCAAAATAAAATGTGCCAACAATCTCCCCCATTTTGATAATTGACAAAAACAGAGAGATAACATCTTCAGGGAGTTACTCCCCCTTAGGTAGACAACTCCCCCTCAATACATTTTCTCCCCCTTTGTCACTTAGTCAAAGATAGGAATATAAAAAAAATTAGCATGAATATGAAACACAGTAATAAAAGCATGTATTTATAGATAGAGTTGAAACAGAGATACATACAGGACACCCAAACTACATAAGACATATTAAAAACTCTCCTCTACGAGAGTTGAGCAAGACAATAAAGAGACAAATATCAAGTCCCCGTAGGACTGCAAACTACTAGAACCAACCAAACATTGGTCCCCGAAGGACCGCAAAAGACAAAAAAAAGACAACCAGAAAACCAAATATTCGAAATCATCAACCCTAGGAAGCAACCCCTACTCATCAGCCGGATCATCCCAACCCTCCTGAGCCTGGTGGAAAGCGCCAAAGGGATCAATGCCGTCTGGGTACATAAACCCGTAGACATTGGGATCGATGAAGCGGGGTGCTTGGTACATCGGATCCTGAAGGTTCAGATCCAGAAAAGCATCCCGGTCCTGAAGGGTGCACTGAACAAACTATGCCTGGTCATGGAAGCAAGACTGGATTAGGGTGCCTAAGCCACGAGTGTGTGCCTGTATCTGCTCCTCGGCCTGAGCCATCCGCATGTCGAAATGTTGCTGTGTCAGCGGCATGTAGCGGCCCGAGGCAGGAGGAGTAGAGGCGGGTGCAGCAGGAGCAGAAGCTGGCGGCTCTTGGGAGGAGAAGGCACGAGATGTGGAGGCACCACCGAGGGAGCAAAAAACAGCAAGGAATGATGGGGCGCCATCCGAGTAGCAGAGGGAGAAGTCGACTTGCTTGGCCTCCAAGATCAGAGTGATGAACGAGCCATAGTACAAATTCTGCTTTCCCGCGGGCAGGACGCCGAAGAAAGCATGGAGGAGAGTCTTGGGGAAGGACCAAGACTTCCTGGAATACACGTAGTACATATATACCAAGGCGTCACCGATGATGGCGTCATAGTTCCCGCCCTTAGGATAGAGTGTGTGGCACACAATCCTATGGAGCTCGTAGTAAAACGGCTCCAATTGAGCGGAAAGAGCAGGGATAGCAGGAGGGTTAGGGCCTTTGCAAATAATGGCGCAGAACTCGTCAAAAGAGACCGACGTCGAAGGGTGAAGAGCAGCTAAGGCCGGGAGAGCCTCACCTTTGTCCGGGACGCCGAGGATGCTGGCGAGGTCACGAGCCGTCAGGCAAAAATGGCGGTCATTGACTATTGTCTCAATGGCTCCATTCTCGATATCAGGGATCATGTTGCAGTAGAAAAGACGTACGGCGGCGGGGTAGACGGGCACCTGATGCCGAAGGAGGGAAGAAAGACCGATATCGTCAAAGTGAGAACGATGGTCAGAAAAGAGATTCCAGTTAACGGCGCGTCCTTTGAAGACATTAGGTGCACGAAGTGTTGGAACCACGAATCGGCAGCCAAGGAGGACGTAAAAACCCGCTGGTCATATCCATGGGGGAGAGCCACGGGGGTGAAGGGATTGAAGGAGGAGGAAGATGAACGTTGACTCTTGGGGGCTGCCATTTGGAGAAGAAGATAGGTGTGAGTGAAGTAGGTTTGGAGAGGATGATAGTGGTGGAGGAAAATGAAGAAAAAAATAGGGATTTTAAGGAGAAGATGGGATGGGGAATGGTTATAGATGTTGGAAAGGGGAAGGGTGGGTTAGAAATGATGATGGAGATAAAGGAGGAGTAAATAGGGGAAGAGGAAGAGATGGGTAGTTATTGATGATGGAAAGTTAAGATATGGGGAAGAGGAGAGGAGGAGGTGGCTAATAAAGAGGGAAGTGATTGATGTGAAAGGTATCAAATAAGGAGAATAAAGGAATAGAGAGAATGGAAGAAAGGTGGGGCCCGTGCTGGATTTGACACAGCAGTCCGCCGCAGACCGGTATATCGTCGGTATGCCGACGGTATACCGATTTTTGACACAGAACATAATTCTGAGTCAAAATCGACATGCCGTCGGTATACCGTAGTGTACCGTCGGTGTGCCGGCCGAGAAAAACTAGGAGTCTATATTTAAAATGCCCAATTCTTGGCAGAGAAAGACGAAGCGATCCTCCGGGAGCGGTTTGGTGAAAATGTCAGCTAACTGATAAGTAGTGTCAATAAATTTAAGGCGGATATCCCCCTTTTGTTGATGATCACGAAGAAAATGGTATCTAATTTCAATGTACTTCGTGCGTGAGTGACAAATTAGATTTTTTGTGAGATTGATCGAACTAGTGTTATCACATTTAATAGGAGTACAAGTATGAGAAATGCCATAATCTAAAAGTGTTTGTGACATCTAAAGAATTTGTGCACAACAGCAACCAGCCGCAATGTACTCGGCCTCAGTGGTTGAAAGAGCAATAGAATTTTGTGTTTTACTAAACCACGATACCAAAGATCGCCCAAGGAATTGACATGTGCTGCTAGTGCTTTTTCGGTCAATCTTGCATCCGACAAAATCTGTATCCGGTAAAATCTGCATCCGAGAAGCCGTGAAGCTCAAAGGATGAAGATTTCGGATACCAAAGGCCCATGTTCACGGTGCCTTTGAGATACCAAAAAATATGCTTTACGGCACATAAGTGCGATTCCTTTGGATTTGCTTGATATCATGCACAAAGACAAACACTAAACATGATATCAGGACGACTAGCAGTTAGATAAAGTAAACTACCAATCATACCTTGATACTTACGAATGTCAACCGATGTGCCATCTTCATCATTGTCAAGCTTTGTCGTTGTTACCAAAGGAGTCCTCATTGATTTGGATGAGTCAAGTTCGAAACGCTTGAGGAGATCCTTTGTATATTTTGCTTGATTGATGAAGGTCCCTTTGGGTCCTTGTTTGATTTGTAAGCCCAAAAAGAATGATAGTTCACCCATCATACTCATTTCAAATTCTTCCTGCATAACTTCAGCAAATTCTACACAAAGTGTATTGTTAGTAGAACCAAAAATAATGTCATCGACATAAATTTGAACCAATAAAGGAGTGCCACTATGGGATTTGATAAAAAGTGTTGTGCCGACTTTACCCTTAGAAAAATTGTGTGAAACAAGAAAGGAGCTAAGGCGCTCATACCAAGCACATGGAGCTTGTTTGAGGCCATAAAGGGCTTTGTGGAGTTTGAACACGTGATTAGAAAATTGAAAATCTTCAAAGCCAGAAGGTTGTTTTACATAAACTTCCTCTTTAATAATACCATTTAGAAAAGTACACTTAACATCCATTTGAAAGAGTTTAAAATCATTAAAGCAAGCAAAAGCACATAGCATGCTAATGGATTCGAGACGAGCAACCGGAGCATAGGTTTCGTCGTAGTCAATGCCTTCCTCTTGGTTATAGCCTTGAGCAACCAATCGGGCTTTGTTACGAGTCACTAACCCATCTTCATTAAGTTTATTTCGAAATACCCATTTAGTTCCAATAATGGGGTGATTGCTAGGTTTTGGGACAAGTTCCCAAACCTTGTTTCGCTCAAATTGATTTAGCTCTTCTTGCATCGCTATCATCTAAAATTCATCAAGAAAAGCATTATTAACATTTTTAGGCTCTATTTGAGAGATAAAAGCCATGTTTGCACAAAGATCACGAGTGGAGGATCTAGTGCTAATACTGGAGGAAGGATCCCCAATGATAAGTTCCTTAAGTTGATTGGTGACAAATCTCCATTCTTTTGGGAGATCCTTTTGAGGAGGCTCGAGAGGTGGAGACTCTTTTGTTGGAGGAGTCACAACTTCATTGTTAGATGAAGGAGGACGATCTCCAATAGAGGAGTTCTCCAACCCAAACAAGATGTCATCAATATCATCGGAAGAAGAGAATGTAGAAGAGTTAAGTTCATTAAAAGAGACATTGATTGACTCTTCAACAACAAGACTTCTTTTATTAAAAACACGAAAACCTTTACTATGAGTAGAGTATCCAAGGAATATTTCTTCATAGGCCTTTTCTTCAAACTTGCCTAGGTTATCCTTGGTATTCAAAATAAAACAATTACAACCAAAAACTTTAAAATATTCAATCGAGGGAATTTTGTCAATCCAAAGCTCATAAGGAGTCTTCTTAGAAATAGGTCAAATCAAGACCCTATTTATAACATGACATGCCGTGTTAACGGCTTCCGCCCAAAAATATTGGGGGAGCTTATATTGGTTTAACATAACCCGGGCCATATCGCCAAGGGTTATATTCTTTCTCTCCACAATACCATTTTGTTGAGGAGTGCGTGGACAAGCAAAATCAGGTCCAAAACCATTCTTTTCACAAAATCTTTTGAAATCTGCATTGTCAAATTCTTCTCCATGATCACTTCTAATCTTGTTAATAGAAAAACCTTTCTCATTTTGAACACGTTTATAAAAAGCAACAAATTAACGAAAAGTATCACTTTTGCAAGCAAGAAAAATAACCCAAGTAAATTTCAAAAAATCATCAACCAAAACAAAAGCATAAAGCTTGCCTCCAAGACTAGCAACTCTACTAGGACCAAAAAGATCCATATGAATAAGTTGAAGAGGTCTAGAGGTACTCACAGAGTTTATGGATTTGAAGGATGATTTGGTCAACTTACTCTTCTCGCATTCTTCACACACCATATCCTTCTTGAACGGGATACTTGGGAGTCCTCTTACGAGCTTCTTGGTAGCAAGACGAGAAATGGTATCCATGTTGGCGTGTCCGAGCCTCATGTGCCAAAGCCAACTTTCATCGTTCTTAGTAACTAAGCACATGTCACTGTTAGTGTCTTCGACAAGATATAAAACATAGATATTGTTTTCTCTAATGCCTTCATAAACAATAGATCCACTTGAAATATCGGTAATGAAATATTTGAGCTTAACAAACTTGATATCATAACCATTATCGGTAAGATGACTAATACTAAGAAGATTGTGTTTAAGATTAGTAACAAGACACACATTCTTAATACAAGGATAAGGAGGGGAACCGATATTACTATTTCCTATAATGTGACCTTTAAGATTGTTACCAAAGGAGACGTGTCCTTCCTTCTTCATCGATAGCATTGTAAATAAAGAATCATCCCCGTTCATGTGCCGTGAACAATCGCTATCGAGAATCCACTTGCTTCTAGCATGAGAAGGACTCTTCACCTATAACATAAGTTGAAGATGAACATTTTGGTACCCATGAATGTATGGGTCCTTGAGTGTTAGTCTTAGGAACCCACTTAAAAACTTTCTTATCAACTAGTTTCCTTGTATGACAATAATTGGTCGTATGTCCAAGCAAGCCACAGTAGTTGCAAATCATAGAGAATTTAGAAGAAGATGTGTGAGTATCATGCATATGTAAATCTCTAGTGCGAGAAGTTCTATCATTAGTATTATGATGATGATAATAAAAAGCATGATGCGAAGTGTTTTTCTTAATAAATGGTCCTTTTCTTGTGTTAGAAAAGGACTTGTGTGTAGTGTTCATGTAAGAAGTATGCCAAGCATTGTGATGAGTGTGGAGGTGTCTTGGAGTATGCATGTGAGTAGTGTTCTTATTACCTAGTTTCTTACTCTATACAAGAAGATCATTATACTTAATAGAAGTATCATATTCTCTCCTGTTAGCATCTTGAACCTTATGTATAGCAAATTCATAAGCCCTTCTCATGGATTGAATCTCATCATCCTTTTTCTTGATGGTGACAAGAGATTCTTAAAACTTGAGTCACAATGACTCTATTTCATCCATGTCAGAAGCAGAAGATTTCCCCTTTACATCAATAATGATGCTTGAGAGTCTCTCTACTTCAAGTTGAAGAGCATCAACCTCTTTAAGAGATTTCTTGTATTTATTTCTAACACCTTTGTGCTCTTCATGTAGTTCAAGGATGGCTTTCTCCAAGTCATCATAAGTAAGAGTATTTAAGGAGAGATCATCAAGTACCTCATCGGTTGCCATGAGACAAACGTTGGCATTGTGTTTGCACTCTTTGTCGTTGTCGGAGTCGCTTGCGTCACTCTCACACCAAATACTTGTGTTGGCAAATTTCCTGGAGGACGAGCTTCCTTTGCTAGCTTCTCGTACTTGCTTGAGTCTTTTCTTATCATAGAACAGTCCCTTTTGATGTGTCCGATTCTTCTGCATTGATAGCACGTCGGATCTTTCTCATTGTCTCGTCTGAAGCGGTTGGCTTTGTTGAATTTGAGGAACTTTCGGAAGTGATTAGTTGTGAGAGCTATTTCTTCATCATCGTCCGACTCGTTGTCGTCGGAGCTGTCCTTGGAGTAGGACTTTATAACTTTGAGAGCAAGAGACTTCTCCTTCTCTTTGGCCTTTTCCTTCTCCTTCTCTTGTATGGAAGATTCCTCTTAATCTTTCATATCGAGTTCATGAGTCATTAGCTTCCCCATGAGGGTCTCAAGGTTCATGATTGTCAGGTCGTTCCCCTCAATGATTGCGGTAGCTTTAGGACTCCATCCTTTTGTCAATCCTCTAAGGATTTTTCTGATCTTTTTATGTACAGGATATCCTTACCAAGAGATGAAAGAGGATTAATAATATCACCAAAATGAGTAAACATACAAGTAATGGACTCATCATGTTTCATCTTAAAGGACTCATATTCTTGCGTGAGTCTACTAATCTTGGATTCCTTTACTTGTGATGTACCCTCGTGTGTGACTTCAAGTAACTTTCAAATCTCATTGGAAGTCTTGCAAGTAGATATTCTATTGAATTCACTACTATCGAGAGCACAATAAAGAGCGTTCATAGCCTTGGCATCTCGACTAGCAAGCTTCTTGGTGTTTTCAGTAAGTATGTCCCTAAGGGTGTCAGCAGCAACATCCTCAATAACTCTGGAAGGAGTAGGGAGACCATTTATCACACAATCCCATAAATCGAAATCTATGGACTTCAAATAAATGCTCATCCTAATCTTCCAGTAGTTATAGTTGGTTCCATCAAATAGGGGAGGCCTATTTGTGGAGTGTCCCTCATTGTGGAAGGTGTTGATACTAGGGTTAGTGGCCATGGATCACTCAAAGGGTGTAAATCCAAATCAAGAGAACAAAGCTTTGATACCAATTGTAGAACCCTAGAGGGGGGTGAATAGGGAAATAAAAAATAACTTGATCATAAGAAGCAGTATATGACAAATAAAAAGAGAGAGTAGAAAGATCAAACACAAGATGTATCCTGGTATCCTCGCTTGAGGCAATCCAGTTCCGGAACTCTCTCCGGCTTAAATCTACTATTTAATAAAATAGTACACACGAGTTTGGATCCGAAGAACTCGCCAACTTCAACACACGAGTTTTCTTACGAAGGCTCGCCAACTTCAAAGAAATGAGAAGAGAAATTGTTGATCTTCTAACACTTGAAGATCGAAAATTACAACTCTTAATAACTCTAGCACTTTGGGAGAGGATGACAATTGAAAACTTGGTAAAGTATTAATGGTAGAGCTCTTGGTAGTTTGGAAAATTTATGGCAAGAGTTGGTGAAGCCTTCAAGAGAGAGAAGGCCTTCAGTTATAGAGAAACCAAGAGTTGGTGGTATTTAATGCTTCTGGATACAGCCTGACCGGCATACCGTCGGTATGCACCGGCATACCGTCGGTATACCGGTCAACCAGTAACAATCATATTAATATCCGTTGGGAGCATTTAATGCTGCCATTAATGCTAGTCAAAGCAATTTAAAAATCAAATTTCATCATCCGGTATACCGTCGGTATGCCGCGGTATACCGTTGTATGTCACATAACCTTTTTGTAATAAACAAAACGGTATACCGTCGGTATGCCGGAGCATACCGTCGGTATACCGAAGTTTATCACAGAAAGTTCTATGGCTCACAAAATGTTATACTACCGGTAACCGTAGTGTATCGTCGGTATTCCGATCAACTTCACAGAATATTTTTGAGGCAAGCAAAATGGTATACCGTCGGCATGCCGGAGCATGCCGTCGGTATGCCGTTGTTTGTCACAGAACATTTTGTGGACCATAAAACGGTATACCGCCGGTATGCCGGAGCATACCACCGGTATGCCGATATTTTCTCACAGAAAGTTTTGTGGTCTGCAAAACGGTATACCGTCGGTATGCCGAAGCATACCGCCGGTATGTTGTTCGATAAGGAATTAATTTTTGACTTAAAACTAGAAAGCTTTTAGTTTTGTCATCCAACCTTAAGTGTTTACACAAAGACCTAGACCTTGTACAGACTCGAAATCTTAAAGTGTAGAGAGCCGTCTTTTCAAGGAGCGGCGGTCTTTGCTTCAGTCTTCAAGGCACAGGTTGGTAATCTTGAATGGGTAGACTTAATGTAGTAGTGCTTCTGAATGATGACAATCTGATAAACAGAGAAAACTAGACTACGAAGATGCTGTTAATATTATCAAAATAAAATATGCCAACAGAAATAAGATAAAGAAATTACTAATATTTTTGAGGCATGATGGGATGTGTGATATCATATTATTGAAGTTTTTGATCGAAAACATCTTGGTAACTAGACAAACAAGTTGAGAATTTTTTTAGAAGATTCCATACAGTGGAATGTTATGCCGATGACATCTCTATCAAAAGCCAGGTTCAGGGCGACCATCTGCAGGACCTGGATAATTGTCCACCCGGATGATTACATGCTAGATATCTGAATAATTATTTATTTCAAATGCATCACATTATTTTCTCAACATTTATACCTAAGGGGACTTACTTTGACGAAGTCTCTTACATAGAAATGTTTGTTTTATATCATCTGCATTTCTCTATTTCATTCAATCTTCCACCAACTATTTTCAGTTTCTTTGACATTTCTCTTGACACATGTTAGTACATTGATGAGCCACTATCTCTTAATCGAGTTCGTAGGATTGAGCCCGCATTTCTTTTACCATATAACTCGTCCTCCAACTCCAACATACATCCAACTGATTCCCCTATTACTGATACTACCCCACCTACAACCATGGAATCTATCCTTACTTTGCTGCATGATCGCTTCAAGAAGGAAGCCGATCGCTATCGTGCTTTTTATCACCATCAGATACTTCAGACTCTGGCATGGATATTCAGTATACTATCTAATCGACCATTTTCGACACTCAGAGATCCCAATTGTCTAGGTAATCGCATCGATCATGCTTATTTGCAACGATACTTGGATACACCAGATGCCTTCTTTGACCCAAATCAAATAATTGAACACGATGATGATGGAGATGACCACTAGATGTTATAGTGGATCTTGAAGCTTAAAGCTCTAGTTTAGATTGCTTTACTATGATATTCTTAGTTCACTTCACTTTACTTTTCTATCATAGACTCATTGTTGTATTTTTTTTGGTTTGAAATTAGTTATTTGAATTCAATAAATTAATGTTATCAACTTTTGAAATCATCAGTTGATAATTATTCTTATGTGTTATTTTACTCTTTTGTTTCCTTGTTAAACATAATTCTTCACAAATTTTGAAAGAGCGTGCCATTTCGACTAAATGACAATGGGAGAGAGAACATGAGACAGAACATGATACTTGATACTTTAAATTGTTGTATCAAATTGCTCCATAAGTGGTAGGGGAGCTGTGCACATCCAAGAATTGCAGTATCATTCATAGTTTGTCAATTACTAAAATGGAGGAGATTGTTGACCCATTCAATCTCAGTCAACTTGATTTTGATATTTAACGAAACCATGTTTCGATGTGTCACAATATGATACAACTGATATAACTGAAGGCTCAACAATAATATGACGATTGCTGGTTGTATTGTATTTCATGAATATAGTTTTTATTTTATTTGAGTCTCGGACTTATGTACATCAAGTCACACTGGCATACTCAAGTCTACTTAAAAATAGACTAAAACCTATCTACATATACAAACCCAAACCAAACCAAACCAAAACTGGCCCACACAAACTCTTAGACCAGACTAAAATAAACCAACTAACCTCAGACCGAACTCGGTTGATCCAAACTAAAAATATGGCCAGTTGTGAAATCCCTGATTTTTGTTCCAATATTCAAAAAATTCAAATATTTTTGTCAAACTATGGCCGAACTCTGTCTATGAAACTCCTATAAATAGACATGGTTTTTTTCATTCTTACTCGCTTATCTCTTCACATTCTTTCTATCCTAGAGTAAGCTATACCCTGAGCCTAAACCTTCTCATGTCCAAGATCAACTCCTCAGCCTTCTAGTACCAAGTGCGATCTCGGTTTCGAAGTCTGTCAGAGTTGTAAAATCTTGGCTCAACAAGTTTTCTCTCCAATCTTGAAGTTGACAAGCCTTCGTATAAAAGCTTGTGGTATAAAGAAGTGGCAAGCCTTCGATAAAAGATTGCGATCCACTATTTGTGATTATATTGGATATAACTCTGAGCAATAGTTCTCAGGCCTGGACTAGTCCTCTCAAAAGGAAACCAGGACAAATTGCGGTGTTTGTGTTTTCTTTCTCTCATCCTTTCTACTTTATATTTATGTCTTGCTTATACACTATATTACTGTTAGTTGTTAACTACCTTCACATAGCACACAATTTTTATTGGGTAGATTATTTTGCTGCAACTCTATTCATCTGTATGGGCCACCATAAAATATGTCACAACTTATACCCGGATGAATAGGCACGAGTGTGTAATGCACGCCCATCCTATGCTGCAGCATCCGTGGTAGTGTGTTGTCTTTGTCTCAATATCACATAATTAACAATAAACTCATTCACAGTAGCTAAAGAAGGATAACGCGGAAAGAGATAATCAAATTTCATTAAACCGAATACTAAAAGTAACATAGGATTCCAAAATTTTGATCATAAATTATCACAAAACTGGCAAGAGTTTCCTCGAGACAAATCTGATAGCAACTAATGAAAAATAAACTAGGCAATAAAAAGAAGGAAACTAGAAAGTGAAACTAAGCAGAAGACAATCATATCTCTCCCGGAATAGCCTCATTATCCACGGTAGGGTCTGAGACAAAGTCTCCTACGGGATCGTCTAATGGTCCATAGTAAGTGGGACAACATCATCGACATCGCCTAAATGTCAATGGATCCAACCAGGATTGAAGCAAGTATAACTTACACATATGCTAACCATAACCAAATATTCACTATGAATCATGTGATGATCATGAAAATATGACATGTAAGAATAGAAATATGACTAGTAAATAATGACAAATAATTTAAGGATAATGACAAGTAAATAACTAACGGCAAGTAAAAGGCTAATCATGACTAAATATGGCTAAAGATGGCATGATATGACGAATTCAAAAGACATTTATTCTAAGTGATTAAAATACCGTGTTCTATATGCGGGCGGCTAGGAAGTAAGATCTGGCCAACCGCACGTGTCGTATGCGACTACTATTAGTCACGAAAGACAATATGATAGTTCTAGGTAGCCTATATGTCTACTAGGATATTTCTCGTGCCGGACTTGCTCATAAAACCAAATCACATCACGACATAGTCATAATGTCACAAGTCATAGGTCATAAGTCATGGAAATGTGTACTACATGTAGACTAATTGTGTCATAAAGACATGATATGCTAACCACACAAATTTATAGCAAATATTAAGAAATTGACAAAATAAATGTAAAGTACTTGCCTTAGTTGGTTATCGATGTGAACGACACGAACATATCGATAGGGGAAATATCAAAATCTATTATCCATAAATGATCCCAAATAATGAAATAGACCATGCCATTGAATCCATAATATTTCAAATAGTCTGGTTTGATATATAGAAGTCCAAATTCGGGAATCGACACGATTATTGGGATCAAGATCGAAATTTGCGTTCACCAAGGAAAAGAAATGATTCAATTAGCCACGATCGAAAATAAACATTCTAATCCAAATGGAATTTCAATTTAAAGAAATAGATGATCACACTTATATTAGGAATTATTATAACTATCTAGAAACATAAAGGTTACCAAAAAATCTATTTAAGAAAATGGGTATAAAAGACTTGTATAAGACTTCAATAGAATTAGAAATAAAAATAATATATATATCTTTTAGAAAGTATTATTCTAAAACGCATCACCAATATTTATATAGACCCATTTAAATACTACAAGAAAAATACCTATTTATGTCGGGTAAAAACCTTCATATATGACAATTTATGACGGGTTTTTTTACACCAGCAACCGTGATGAAAACATGTGTTATAAATGTTTGTAAAAACCGTTATGAATGGTTCAACCTTATATGACATTTTATTTTTAAAAACGATATAAATAGTTCTATTATATATAACACAAAATTTTAAACCGACATTAAAGATATAATTATACATAACGCTTTTAGCCTGTTCTGGTATTCACACACACACACACACACACACACACACACACACACACACACACACACACACACACACATATATATATATATATATATATATATATATATAAACCTGTGAAAGCTTATAAATCAATGCGTTATAAAAGCAATGATCAATATGAATTTTCAGAACATGCATAATTTCCAGAACAACACAAATATTACAACATTTGAAACATTTCATTCATAATTTCTAGTTCCAAATATCACACCACCATCTTAATTATATATATATATATATATATATATATATATATATATATATATATATATATATATATATATATATTTGCCCGAGAGCCCAAGCCGTTCGCCCATCTTTATATATATATATATATATATATATATATATATATAAAGATGGGCGAACGGCTTGGGCTCTCGGGCGATCGGCTAGGGTTTCCTCGTGCCCTCCCCCCCGAGGCCGCCGGATCCCCTTGCCGGCGGGAAGCGGCCCTTGGGAGAGAAGAGCGGTGCCCCCAGGCGGTGGAGGGGGGGGGCGGGAGCAGAATCGGGGGGGGGGGGGGTCAGGCAGACCCTACGGTGAAGGCGCGCATGGCAGCTCCCCTCCAGGCGGTGGGAGGGACGGGAGCACAGGATGGGGGGTCGGGTGGACCCCCTGGGCAGTCGACGACCCCCCAGGCGGTGGAGGGGGGGCTCAATGGGAGGGGGGTCGGGCAACCTCCATTCGGTGACGGGGGTGTCAGAATCGCTGTGGGGTAGCCCCATTGCTCCGAACTTTGAATTCGGAGCAGGTTCTGGATCTCTGGGGAGCCAAATGGAGGGAGGTGGATGGACGACGGTTACGCGCCGTCATGTGGTGAAGAACGGGGGGGAAGACGGGAGGCGAAAAGGGTCAGGTTAGGGATCGCCATCCTGATAGCCGTCAGATCTGGTCAGGGTCTCGGCCATCTGCCCGGGGTCCGGGGGTGTCTGTTGGGAGATCGGTGGGTTGGCGGCCAAAGGCGACCGCGGCGGCCAAGGGAAAGAGTAAGGTGGTGGATCTGGATGTTCAGGGATCTGGGACTCCTCGCCCGAAGGTTGTTCCGAGGCCTCTTGGGACGACCACTCGGCCTGCTGGACGGTCCTGGACTGAGATCTGCAAACCTGTGGGGCCAAAAACTCCCACATCGATGGAGTACATTTTGTCGATCAAGGCAGGAAGGGGTTTCCGAGCCTCATTTCCTGTGGAGGAGATCCAGAAGGTGACAGCATACCAGGAGAATACCCTCGTCCTGTATGTCTTAGGCAATAAGCCTTTCTACGGGCAGATCCGGGGTTATACAGCGCGTGTCTGGCAGCCTAAGGGGAGTATGGAGTTCTATGCCCACGAGAATGGCTTCTATTATGTGAAGTTCGGACTGGCGGAGGATGTCGCAAGGATCCTCCAAGGCGGCCCCTGGACGTTCGACGGCAGATTGATCATTCTCAAGGAGTGGACCCCAGAGCTTCAATGTGAGAGAAAAGTTCTGAATGCCATCTCTGTATGGATTTGCTTTCCTGAATTCTCGGTCAGGTTTTGGAGTATACCTTTATTGATGCGGCTGGCCAGCTTGGTGGGCACCCCGATCAAGGCAGATGAAGCTACTGTCTTTCGGTCGCGGTTGATGTACGCTAGGATCATTATGGAGATTCGGACAGGGGGGAGCTTCCGAAGATGGTGGAATATGAGATCCCTTCTGGGGAGGTACTTACCCAGAGGGTGGAATGTGAATGGGTTCCACCTACATGTTCATGCTGTTCCTGCTTCGGGCATCTGGCCAGTACATGTTCGGAGGTTGGTCCTCCGATGGAGCCTACTATTCCTCCTAGTGAGGCTCCAAAAGCTCCTTGCGATAAGGATCTCAGAGATAATAGTGAAGCGGAGGTCTTGGAGGGGGAGGTTACTCATCCTGTGAGTGATGGTGGTTTGAGCCTCGTTGTATCTACTCAGCTTGCTCCCATGAGTGGGACGATGACCACTTGCCAGGGGCTGAGTAGTATAGTTACTAGAGGTATGGTGGCGTCGGAGATTAAGGCACGAGGGGATGGCGGATCGTCTGGAGGGCAGGTTTATTGTAGAAAGAGACACGCTGTCGGCCTGTTGAGGGATGGCCCCTTCAGGGTGGTGGGACATACTACTGACAGAGAGGAGACGGTGTGTGTTGACAACCCTGCCTGGGCGTTGGTTCTATCTCAGGTCGCTCCCCAACAGGCGGTTCCGACTGGGATGGAGGAGGATTCCTTAGCGACGGATATGGCACTTTCTCCAGGTGCTGATCCGGGAGTTTTTCAGGGGGACCCTACCTCTTATTAATTAATAGCTATTATTACCTGGAATGTGAGGGGGGCGTGTTCGCTAGGGAGGTGGAGAGAGATTTGTGGGGTGCTCCACAGAGAGAAATGTGACATTTCTGTTCTTTTAGAATCCAAGATCAAAGGTGAGAAGACTCTTGCTCGGCGGACCCCTTCTCATTGGGCCCAACTGCACAACCTGGCTCTATGTGACATGGCCAGGATTTGGGTTCGCTGGAACTCGAAGAGTTGGGATGGAGACTTGATCTTGATGACGGAGCAGTTGATTGCCATCTCCTTCGTGAACAAGGGTGGCTTCCGGTTCTTGCTGGGGGCTGTCTACGGCCACAATGATAGAAGGAGACGGGAGTCCCTATAGAGCGACATCTCCCATGTTTTCTCTGTTGCTGACTCGTCGTGCCTTCCTCTTCTCTTGATCGGAGACTTCAATGCCCTCCTGCACCAAGGAGAGAAGCTGGATGGTCGCCCGGTTCCAGATTCTACCCTCTATAATTTCCAGAGATGCCTCCTGCTTGTGGGGCTTCAGGGATTGTCTCGCTCAGTCTTCATCTGAACTTGGCACAACAAAGCAACTCTTAACAGGATTGCTTGTCGGCTTGATCGAGCTCTGGGCAATGGGGAGTGGTTCCGTCACTTCTCCAATACTTCGACTGAGGGCCTGGCCGCTGGGACGAGCGATCATTCCCCCATCAGGGTTGGCTTCACTGCTCGATCTCTTGGGAAGTCTTTCCCGTTCAGTTATAACAATAGTTGGTATCTCTCGGAGGGCTACCTAGAGGCTGTCGCAGAGGGGCTCACTAGCGGTCAGGAGGGGATGGCTCAATTTCGCTTGGTTCGTCGTCTCAAGTCCACGAAGCGAGCTCTCAGGAGTTGGGTGAAGGGGTTGCCTAAGTTTACCTTAGAAGATAAGGAGGTGGAGTTATAGACCTTGCAGCAGGATATACAAGCTGACATGCTTAATAGGGACCTGGCGGCGAGAGAGAAGGAGCTGATCGGAGAAGTCAACATCCTGAGGCTGCAGAAGGAGATTAGCTCGGCCCAGTGAGCCAAATGTTCCTGGCTAAAGGATGGAGATCGTTGCTCCAAGTCCTTCTATGATGTTATCCGGACAAGACAGAATAGGAACCACATCTCCCAGTTTCTTGATGCGGATGGCACTCTGGTGGGGACGCCGGCTGAGATCTAGGGCGAGGCTGTCAGGTACTATTCTGAGTTATATTTCTAGACTGACTACCTGTCTGTATTTCTAGAGGTTGTTATGAAGAAATTGGTGACTCCATATGGAAATAACATTCTTCTTGTCCCTGTTACATTGGAGGAGGTAGAATTTATTATCAAGGTGGCGAATCCCAACAAGACTCCTGGTCCGGATGGCTTCAGCAGTGGTTTCTTCAATCTCCATTGGGACATTCTGAAGCATCAGGTCATGGAGGTGGTACAGTAATTCTTCACCAAAGGAAAGCTTTTGAAAGAACTGAATCACACTTTCCTGACCTTTGTACCAAAGAAGGAGGGAGCGACAGCATTGGCGGATTTTAGACCTATTGCGTGTTGTAATTATCTTTATAAGATAATTATGTACCTTATGTGCCGGCGGATGGAGGGGATCATGCAGGACTTGGTATCTCTGAATCAGACTGCGTTCATCAAGGGGAGGTCGATTGCAAAGCACAGCCTCCTGGCACATGAGATGGTGAGGGGATTTAGCAGACCCGAAGGGGAAAAAGCTTGTGTTAAACTGGACCTGAGGAAGGCGTACGACATGGTCAATCGTGAATTCCTCTGCCATCTGATGACCGCCATGGGATTCGCGAAACACTGGGTTGCGTTGATCCGGGAGTGCATTACGTCCCCTACTTTCTCTGTTCTCATCCAGGGCGTTCCTTATGGGTATGTCCAGAGCAACCGTGAGCTTAGGCAAGGTGACCCATTATCTCCTTACCTGTTCACGCTTGTTATGGAATACTATACTTGCTTGATGGATCTGGCAGTACACTGTGGACGGCTGGTCCCTCTGTTTCAGAGGATGGACCCCCCCAGTTACCTACCTTATTTATGCTGATGATCTGCTAGTCTTCATCCAGCCTTCGACAGAGGGGTTGCAGATGCTTGCGGCTATTATGGAAGATTTGAAGTCCTTTTCGGGTCTCCAGATGAACAAGAATAAGAGTAGGGTCTACTTCAGCTCCCTGTGTCCCCGGAAAAAGGAGCTGGCTGATATGCTGTGTATCGCGAGGAGTGACCCCCCGGTGCGTTACTTAGGAGTGCCTCTCACAGTCAACTATGTACGGGATCAGGACTGCCATAGTCTGGTGAAGTATGTCCAGAGGAGAGTAGAAGGTTGGCAAGTAGCCAGTCTGTCATTTGGCAGACGCATTGAGCTGGTCAGATCGATGATCTCGGTTGTGGCCCATTTTTGGCTGCAGTCCATCCTCCTCCCTGTGGCCACTATTCGACGAGTGGAGCGACTCTGTGCCGATTTCATTTAGAGGGGGGTATGCATGCAATCTCCTGGGAGCAGCTCTGTCATCCCAGGAAGAAGGGAGGAGTGGGGCTCAGGCCGTTGCTGAAGATTAGGAAGGCTTCTGCACTTAAGCTGGCCTGGAGATTCATCAGCGGGGGGTCTCTCTGGACGGACTGGATGCACAGCAGATACGTGAAGCATGGCAACTTTTGGACGTGTTCTAATGACAACAACCATTCAGTCATGTTCAAAACTGTCTTGAGACACAAGGGAGTGCTTAAGTCTGCTATCCGGAGGGTCATGAAGGATGGGTCGGGTACGGACCTCTGGCGGGATCATTGGATAGATCGGCGTTCGATGTTGGATATCAGGGGAGCCCGACTCATCAGGAGGACAGGCATGGTCTGACGTATAGTCGCATCATACGAAATGGAGAGTGGAGGCCGAAATTTTATCGGTTCACTGAGGAGCTGGGTGGGATCATTATGTCTACAGTCATTGATCTAGCTTTGCCTGCGGATCGGTGGATTTGGAAGCCGACTGAAGCATCTTCGAAAACTGGGGAGTTCCAATTCCGTAGCTGCTACAACCTTATCAGGCGTACTTTCCCTCTGAGTTCTGATTACGAGTTCGTTTGGTGCAAGGGTCTGGCCAGGAAGATGCAGTTGTGTGTTTACAAGCTTCTACTGGGCTGCCTCTTGACTAGGGATCACCTGAGTTCATTTGGAGTGCCGGTTCCAGATCTCAAGTGTGTGCTTTGCTGTTTGGAGCCTGAATCTATAAAGCATATCTTCTTCGAGTGCACTCTGGCATGGCAGATCTTGTCGGAGCAGAGTCGTGTATTGGGAGTATGCGCCTCCGAGAAATGTATTGGGGACATCATCACGGTGATCCGAGATAGCAGGGGTCGAGGGCAGAACTGGTTCCGAACAGCCAGAGTTCGTCTGGCTGCTTCGGTTTGGCATATATGGCGGGAGCGAAACCGTCGGATCTTTGAGGGGCTGGTCACCCCTCCGGTTGGCATTCTCCATAACATCGAGTTTGATGTAAATGCTATGGAGAATTGATGAGTCGGAGTCCCACTCAGATTGTATGTTGTAAGATTATGGCTTTTCCTTTGGAATAAAATTTACCTTTTTCCAATATATATATATATATATATATATATATATATATATATATATATATATATATATATTTTCATCCTTTGCTTAACATATCAGCATCTTAACTACATTTTAAAAACAATTTCTTTTTCAGCTTTTGTTTCACCAACATAACCTCTATTTAATTACATTTCAAAAAATATTCCAAATATATACATCTTCTTTCCTTTTTAGCGCACCAGGCCTCAAAACATTTCTTTTGCATTCACCAACACAAAATTTTCTTTTGCATTCACAACGCAAAATTTTCCTTTAAAAGTACACCCTTAAAACGGTCGAAAGGAGCAACTTGAGAATCCTCGATTCTACAACCAACAAATAAAGATACAAATAAGATACTTGAAACTTGAAATCAGATGAATCTTATACCTGACCAAACGGTACTGGCTGAAGCCCAAAAATTTCTAGTGATCCCACCAAAAGAAACCAAAGTGAGCTCATATGTTCAGGTACCATCTGCAGATGCACATATCAGACAACAGCAGTTATATGCTAACCATAAAACATCCATATTAAAGACAACTTTAGTATCTCTGATCACTATAGTCACTCAAGATAAAAATAAGCCTTTGGACATATTCATTCCCAGAAACCAAAAATTGCTATCAAAAGCTCTCCAGGAATCTTAAGATGCTACAACATTTGAACTATCAAATGTCTTCAAGTGATTTAACTCTAAATAATTCATATCTTTGCATATATTAAGACCAGCTCTAAAAACAAAAGGAACTAGTGTTCTCTCAATGAAACTACACACGCATTTGATCTCATACCATGAAATAAAACGGCACAGTAACAGAACTTAAAAGAGAAATGTAGCTCACGCCAAACATAAAAACCAAGATTTTATCCCCTACTTTTAACAAACATGTTAGCTGGAAACTAAATTTAACAAAAAAAAGGAACCATTTTCAACATTTCCTATTTCTAATTTGCAAACATTTCATTCTAAGGGTTAGAATCCACTAGTATCCAAATTAATGCATAACAGAGTACAATTAATGCAAAATATATCAGAATTAATACAATTAGTTCATAGAAAACAAAGAATGAAGAGTATTATAACCAATTAATACATAATAGAGAAAACAAGTCGAACCAGATTTGTATCTGAATACTTAGTATTCATATTTGTGGCTGAATAGATATGTTTTCCCATGAAGCTTAATAGAGGCAAGTAAGTATGAGAACCATCCACCTCAAATGAAACAACAAGTTGAGGCAGCAGATAACGGCAACTAACTATCAGAACCATTAATCTCAAGCCCAGGTAAAGTATCAAATAGAGGCAACAAAGTATTAAATTCTCAAAGACAAGCCGGACAAATATACGTCTGTGTAGACAAGAATTAAAGGCCCCAACCTTCCTCAATCAAAGTATAAAAACTATGCTAAAAAATAGAGAAATCACAAAAAAAAATGATAACCATCTTAAGCACTAGAGTAGCCAAGTATAAAGTATCGTAACCTGACAATATGAAATTGATAAGGAACATCAATTACAATTCAAAATATGAAATTAAAAATATTCAAATATCACACCATCTTAAAAATATCCAAACCAAGCAATTATTGCATCAAACCCTTTGAAAATAACCTAGTCAAACTGCAACCAAGAAAAGATAGCGCAAGTCAAAAGCAAAAAGACTGATAAGAGGCTCAGATCGACCTAATAAGGAACATCATCGCCTCTTTTAAAAACAGATAAGCAAAACAGATAGCGCAATTAGAAACCTAAAAATTATAATGTTATGACATGCATGTAAAAATATCGATCAAACTGGGTCCAAAGATGCAAAATGCTTAATAACAGTAAGAAACAGAGTTCAGTCTAAGATAAATACAAATTTACAGTGATACAACTGAAAACATAAGGAAAATGCAATATTATTGTGGATTGCATTAATTAACATGCTTAATTATGAAAAAGATGACATTGTGGTCTCGCAAACATCAAATCAGAATCCAAATAGTACCCCACGGGATCTGCTTCATCTTAGTAAATAAGTAGGGTAGGATTGCTGACTCAATTTTTTGAGTACACTATAGGAAGATGTGCCCACAGATATAACTTTGCCAACAGACTAGTATACAAATAAATAAGACGAAATATTTACCTTCTAGATTCCACAAGTAGAGCACGTTGTTCTGGTGATTTGCGAGAACCGACATCTATCTCACTCGCAGTATAGCTGGCAGAAAGATTACAAGGATGAATGTTAGATGATTTATAGTATTTAAGAGAGATAATGATACACGTGAGATTACTGCAAGCCATGGGGTGTAATTGCATGACCCATCATTTCACAAGGATAGTATGTCAATTGTCAGGACGTCACTAAACCAAGTTGACTACCAACAAATATCCCATTCGATGAGTTGATGAATCCTCTAAATACATAAACAGTAACAGCCACACCCTCCCCCCACTCCAACCCACAATCTCATACCAACACCAACAGAAACCCAGCCGAAAGATGTGTATCATGCCTGCCACATGGGCATTATTACGTAGGCATGTGGTTCTGTTGTAAGGTAACCAAGAAGCACCAGAAATTTCAGCAAAAACTTGATTGTTCGAGAGATTGCAAGAACATAACTCTACTGATATGAATAGACAGTTTGGAGTCTATAAAAATTACCTTGTTGGAAGAACTGCTTGGGGAACAAAAGGTGCATATGTTGTTTCCTTCTCAGCCGCGATCCTTTGAGCTTTCTGGAACTCTTTAAGAACAGCTTGAAAATCTTTTAAGAGCCACAATCTTTTTGCTCGCCTGTAGCCAAATAAAGGTTTAAATTCAAAAAAGAGAATCATGTTGAGAATAGACAAAATAGGTGATGGACGATATGCCTTTCATAACCGCAAGTGGCGGCCTTGGACTGAAGTAGGTAAATAAGTTTTTTACAAAATAATTCAATACGTATGTGTGGGAGATTTTCTGCATGATAAAGTTGAGTTTGTTGTTACAGCTGCAGCTATCAACATCACATTAGGAAATAATTAGTATTACAAAATAGCTCACCTATTCTCCAAATATGGAAAAAGGATATGTTCTTCAAATGCATCAAGAATCTCTTTCAATTGTAAGCTAGAGAATCAAATTCAAGACGTTGCATTTCAAGGTACAAGTAAAAACTAGAAAATCAAATTCAAGACATTATATTTGAAGATACAAAAACAAAATTTAGTCAATATCGAGCATATAAATATTTAATCTTAGAACCTTCACTACAACTACGGTGTCTTAGTGCAGTGGCTTGAACTTTAACATGGTATCAGAGCAAACCGTGTCCAAATCTCGTTTGGTGCCCCATCTTAAGTGGATTCTATATAAAAAAATTACAAGAAGCTCTCGGCACAAAATGGGCATTCATTTCGCAAGGAGTATACTAAGTTTGTTAGTGAAAACATCACAAAACAAATATTAGTAAGCTAAGTCCTGTGTGAAACTTGGATGCTTTCTTGACTTGCCCATCTAAAAATGACATAACATAGAATTATACCAAAAGCAAACATGCTATGTTAAGCAAATACGCACGCATATGAGTTATTTGATCTATTGCCAGACACAAAGATCCAGACTTTTGTGCACCTTGGGCAAAACAGCCGGCTCCTCCTTGAGCGCGGAGGCCTCGTGGTAATCCGGCGCATCCAGCGACAAACTAAAACAAAAGCAAATAGGATCGTCGAATTCCTAGCTAGCACCAATCAGTAAAAATACTACGAATTAACGGTTTTCTTTTTATGATTACGAAGAAGGGTTTTGGCCATAGTGTAGGTCTACGGTCTCGAGGATGGCGGCAGACGGGACATGGGAGAGCATATGCTGCAGCTTCCGCTGCTGGCGCAAGGACAGCTCAAGGATCTTCTTGGCCTTGGGGATGGCGGCCCTCTCCTCCTGTAGCTGCTCCTTGATGCTATGGATTTAGGACTCCATGGACTTTAGGGTCACGTCGACGGAGGTCAGGTCCGCCATACTCGTGGCTGGGTACACTATTGCGAAGTAGGGGGTTGGTGTGAGCAAATGAAGTGAGAGAGGGAGGAGGAGAAGAGGGAGAGGATGTTACTGTTGCGAGCGATGACGAGTTCCTGGTGCTCGGAGATGTGGGTGTTGAAGGAGGAGACGAGCTACTCGAGAGAAGCTCCCGCTTCTTGCAGATCCTCCATGGTGTCTCCTTCCATCCTTCCTCTTACTGGGATTCAAAAAATAGGGAAAAATTAGGGTTAGAGTTTTCGGGAAAGAGGAAAGGAGAAAATGAGAAGGAAAGAGGAGAGGAAATGAGAAAGAAAAATGGAAGAGAGAGAAAGAAAGAGAGAAAGAGAAAGGAGAAAAGGGGGATTTTGATTTTGGGATCGGGTGTGAGCTGTCACGACCTGTACCCTGTTTAAGGGCACGAGTACGTGGGTACGTCCAGCCTACGGGCGGTAGAATGCTGTAAAGGTTATCTAGAACATATATTATCTAAGACACAATAATATAACCTGTCATCTCCGCACGGAGGAATTCAATCACAACTCAATCACATAATTCTAAGGAATATAAGAACGATGATAAAGATAAAGATGAGATAAATAGTCTGAAAAAAATTGCTGAGTCACAATCACAAGTTCAGAAACCAAGACATAAAACAATATCCCAAATAAATACTACAAGTCTCAAAGTATCAAACTGGAATATAGTCTAGACAAAATCTAGGTAAACTAGGTCACTACTGGTGGTGCGTCCTATACAAGCACCGGGTCTACAGGTAGGTTCTGGTCGTAGTCTCCATCTATGCCAAACCCGTAGTAGGTCGGGCAGTCTGTATCTAAATTCTCTGAAAAATAACGGGGGTTATCCTGTCAGGATATGAGCAAGTACAAACACCAACTGCAGTTCTATGTGAATTGATAAATAATATAAGAGACAATTATAATGAAATAAATAATGAATATCAAAATTGGAAGTAAACTGTATAAAGAACTGAATAGCATATTATGGGTGAGATGAAAGGTATAGCAGAAATAAGCAGTAAATGTAATCTGATGTACGATGTAAACCTATAAAGTAAGTACCATGAGATATTAGAGCGTTATGTGATCGACTTGGGTCAAGATCAGGCTGTTCCATTTGACCGGCTATACACAAGTAGTACAATAGTATAGGGATCAGGCCGGCTAAAATAAAAAGCTATGCACAAGTAGTATAAGGTCAGGCTATACCCTACGTATGGTGAGGGTGGAGCCATGCACAAGTAATAAACAAGTAGGGGTAATGATCACATAACCTCTAATAACTCTCCATCCCTGAGTAGTATAATTGATCCAGATATGACATGGGATTCGAAGAGTAGGGGGGCAGCCTACTTCCAAATTGGTGTCTATATAAGTATAGAAAACAATATCGAACAATGTACTCATATACCAGGTAAATCGAAAATGACATCTCATGACGAGATTCAATGTATACTAGTCCGTGTATCCTCGTGTCGAGAATCAAGTATAATACTACAATTGAATCGGATATAGTAGATATCATAGCAATGAAAACTATCAGAGAATGTACTTGCCTGCTGTCCTGAACTGAGAAAACGACACTACCAATCACTCAAACGAGCCACGAACGGTCAACTCCCACAACAGTCTTCTATTACTGAAACAAATATTACCAACGTTCTCAGAATAGTCAAATTAGCTAGAAATGCCTATCCATAAGTCCAATTCTGGATACATAAGCAAAACGGTAATTTCGGGTCAAAATAGTATCCGCTGTTGGACCCACTTTACACCAAAAAGCGTGCCAGAACCTACAACCTCTAAAGTCATTAAACTACATATCTACAAGTATGATTTGACGAGACGAACCCAACCGTATGTCCAAAGGTGGATTCCGGTGGGCCGTGCACAAATTCGCCCATTGGATCGGGTCGCTGGCCCGCCAAAATAACGTTCCGATCGACCGTCTCAGAATCGTACCAAACTTGGCATACAGTACCAGAAAAATGATACGGTCCAGTTGGCATAAGTTTCGTCTCGATGTGACGAATGTGCACAAAGTAATCGACAAATTACAAAAAAGGTCGATACGGTGAATTTTGGCGGATACGCATCAAATTCGTCGCGCACACGCGACCAATTTGAATTCCGTCAAAGCCCACACGTCCACGAAGTCGATATTCACCTTTCGATGCTCAGTTTGTGACCACGTCGCTAGGATTGACGGGACGGACGTCGTATCGGGACAATTTTTCTAAAAATTTAGTTTTAAAAACCAATTTTTCCTCAATCTTCACAAACCAATAATTTTCTGTATAATGCATGAAATTTAGATCTGCAAGAAGGGTTTTGATCTCCTATATTTTGTCTACAAGTCTCTTCCGAAGGTTTTCCAAAGTTTGTGATATTCTGATTGCAAATCGACCGCAAACATAGAGTTTCGGAACAGTTTCTAAACCCAAAAAATTGAGTTTTTTTCTCAATTTTGGAACTCATTTTTTGTCGCACATGATGCGAACCGACATGAACTATTTGAAGGAAATTAAAGGTGTATAGGTTAGAATTATACCTGACCAAGTGGTTCGCAAAACGATTGAGCGAGGAAGGAGAAATCTATTTCTGAAGTTGGCTCTTTACAACAGTATTTTTGATGCAACTACTCCCTCCCGCGTGAGTTCGACCGGCGATAGGCGGCCGTTCCTGGCAGGTAGGGCAGCACACAGGTAGTTGGGAAGGTCGGGGTCCTGGTGTTGGCGGCTAGGGTTGTGGTTTTGCTAAAAATAAATCTCTCTCTCTCTCTCTATAACACATATATATGAAAAGGGGGGGAGGGGGGTCGCTCGGGTTGAAAGCCCATGGGGCTTATGCTGCTGTTGCTCG
>JANAVB010011598.1:10634038-10704038 GCA_029216955.1 Iris pallida | reverse complement strand
TTATCCACATCAAAACTTGGCCACATCAAAATTGTCCACAGAACATGTAGCAAAACCCTGAAAAAGATAAAAACAAGGTTCAATATACTTTATAATATAATGTTAAAAATGAAACTTTACATTAATGTAATAGATCATTATGACTGGTAAGAAGAATCAAACCTTATGTTATGGTAAAGAATATATTATCTAGCTGAAACAATGCCATGTAATAGACTTTGAACCTCTTCCATTAAATTTGGGAACCTGAAAAACAGTGAAGCACATAAAGGCCATCAAAATTTGTTTTAATCGGTAATCATAAATACAAAATCACATAATGGTCATCAAGCAAATCTAGCTGGCAACATAATTTTGGGATTATAATTTGTACCTCATAGTTTAAGGTATCGGCCGATATCGATACAATATGGCTGACACCGATACGGTTTGGCATGTCCCAATCCGATACCAACCGATATTCGATACTGACCGATACCGGCATTGGGGTTCTCTTTTTCCATCAATTTGGCAAAGAAAATTGAAGGGAAAAAAAGACAAATAAACAAGGGTTTGAAGCATAATAAGGTTGTACCTATCTACAGGTTAAACACAAACTTATTTTCGAAATGAAGCATTTCCACAACTAAATGAAGCATTTCCACAACTAATTAAACATAAACTTATATTCAAAATTAGAACAACAGCTATAAATAACGCGGACATGCTGATTCCACCGATCTACAACTGCTTCCAAGATTAATGTCCCAATACGATACCGACCGATACCGACAATGGAAGTCTCTTTTCCAGTCAGTTGAAAAATTAGTCAAGGTTAATCCTAACTGTATCTAAGCAAAAAAAGATACAACAGTTAATCTCAGGACTTCTCTTAAAGCAGTAAATTCCAGGATTTATGCATAGGACTTCCCCCCAAAAATAAGCACTTAGAAAGGCATGATATAGTGAAGCTATAAATATGTGAAAATGCTAAGAATTATATACCTGATTTTGGACTGTTAATATGAGGCTTTTCCGGAGTTCTTCGCTGTAAGGAATACCGTCCACTAGAGTGACAAATGCATATATTCCCTGCCCTTTGACCTGGGACAGAACAAACTTGATAGAAAAGCATATAAAAGAAGAAAGCAGAGAAATTGGCAATATCACAGGTCACGGAAATATAGGATATAAACCTCATGTTCAAAACCAACGACTGCAGCCTCAGCATATTGCGGATGCGAGACCAGTGCAGATTCTACCCCTGCTGTGCCAATACGATGCCCACTGCAGATAGATCCATAATTCATGTATAAGAAGAATCCCATATATTAACTTGCAAATCTCAATTCCAAAAATATATCGGACAACAATCACTGTCTTCGTCTCCATATATTATAAGTTGTCTAATTAATTTGACTGATAATGTATGCTCAGAAATTTTAGCCAGTGAGTGAAGAAAAAAAATCTCACAGTGCAAAACCTCCCTGTCAGGAACCCAGGAAATCTACATTTAAAATGTTGCGCACATTACTTACTTCTGTTTGCATTGCAAGAAAAAACTCTCTTCCTTAATACTAATGCAGTAGGAAATTAATTTTACAACAAATATAGATCGATCAGTCTCTTCTTAATAATTAGTTTATTTTTTGCCCAGAGCCAAGCTAATCCGCATGGCTCGGCCTTCTAGCTCCTGCAAAAAATTTCATGACCTATATATATATATATATGAATCAAGGAAACGCGTGTCGCTACGTGTCCGAGAGAGTAGTACTATACCGCGCCATTGAGGGATTCGATGGCAGCGTCCATCTCCTGCTTGGTCGAGTAGTACACGAAGCCGTATCCGCGGGAGCGGCCCGTGTCGCCGTCGTAGAGGACGCGGGCTCCGACCACGTTGCCGTACTCCTGGAACACCTCTGCGAGGCTCTTCGACGTCACCGACCAGGACATGTTGCCCACGAAGAGCTTGTAGTCGCTCTCCGGGTACAGGGGCTCCATCATCCCCCAACTTATCAGTAATTTCTCCCTCATCAGCACCCTTGGCATCTGGATCACTGGCATCGTTGCCTTCAATCTATCCATGAATCCATCACTGGCATCTGGAACACATCCAATAATTCAGTAAGCAATCCATCATCTGGAACAAGGAAGAGAACTGTAGCCCATCGGTCCACTTCTCGTATGAAGTAGCAGCCATAAGAACGTGCCGCCGGCTGCATCTACTCAAGAGCCCCCAATATCGACAAATCTATGCTCAGGACCAAAAAAAAATGAACAAAATCCAAATTATTCTTCCAAACCATTATAATTTCTGCCAAGAAAGAGGAGAAGAAAACAAAAAATTACATAAATTGGCTCTTCGTTCCAAAGGATCAAGTTCTAATGGATCCATCATCAAATTGGATCCCCATCCAACCTCTAAAAATATAAAAAATTATGGAGAATATCGGTACACACCTGGAGATTTACTAGATGGGAGCAGCTAGGTTTTTTTTTCTTTCTTCTTCTTCTTCTTCCTACTTTTTCTCTTCCTCCGAAATTTGGATATTTATTTTTTCTTGTTTCTTGTTGATTGCAACAGCACATATGTTATTCTTCCAAATATTTTCTTTATCAAAAGGGGAAAAATAGAATAAACAAACTGGAAGTCTGGATCCTGGAATTAGCTTGCAATCAACAGAATAAAAAGGCTTCACAAAGAACAAATACCATATAGCTCGCTGTCGGCGGTGGTCTCCTCCTCCGCGGCGTCGAGCGTCGTCGGCTGCCTCGTCATCCTCCTGGACAGGTGGAGCTCTCTAATTCAAGAAAAATGGTGAGGAGAGAGATTAGAGAGAGAAAAATCGACGGAATGAAAAATCGACGGAATGAACCCTAATTCTGAGCCCAGGTGGCGTCGGGGGCGCTCCCACGGGAGGCCAGGTGGGCTCGGGTCTCCTCGAGGAAGGGGCGTCCGAAGGAGTCGATGTAGTGGTGTAGCGACCGGAAGGTCGGCGGGATGGTTGCTCCCGGCTCATCGTCGTCGAGGAGGAGGCGTTCGTCGAGGAGGAGGCGTTCGTTGAGCAGGCCGTGGTGCGACCATTTGCCGATAACGTCGAAGAGTTGGTGATAACTCGCCATGGTGAGGAGGGTGGAGAGTGACCTTGAAGTGGGCTTTGAAAAATTTTAGGGTTCAGGGAGAGGAGGGAAGAGGGGGAGGAGGGAAGCTCTGAAAAGATCGGGAGGTGAAGGATTTTGTTGGAAGTTTATTAATTACAAGTTTGCCACCGCTCTAAAATATTAATAACGCTTTGTTTTATAAACGTTATAAAAAGCCCAGATTTAGTCCTAACCGTCATAGAAAAAAGGTATTTTTCAACTTGATAACGCTTATGTATCAGCCGTCATTAAAACTCCTTGTCGAGCGTCATTAAAAGGGTTTTTTGTTGTAGTGTCAGGTTTTCAAGCACTGGAATGCAATCCAAATTTTAGGTTTATGTACATCCAAATTCAGGTTTTCACATGAATGCAAAGGAAAATCAATTTCCAGATCTCAGTTCATAAATATACAATATCATTTCAGCAGTTAACAGTCTAATGATTACCCAGATTTTAGTTGAAATACATTCACAGGCTTTACATAGCATGAAACTCAGGTTATTACACTGTCAGTTTCAGGTCACATGGAAAGAAGACAGTTTGTACATTCTCAGGTTAAACATTCCAACATATTTAACATTCAATCCTACCTTATTTACAATCTAATGAAAAACCCAACTTGAGTTCAGTCAGTGCACAGGAAAAAAGAATTTGAATTAGGCACACACACAATGCAAAAAAACTGGAATTGTAAATCAGTTAACAGTCTAACATATCTAATTTAACCTACATACTCAAATTCCCTCCCAAATCCAAAAGCCTATAAGAATTTGAATGTTCAATAAAACACAGCAACATGTAGGAATTCAGTCCTATACAATTTAACCCAACTTGTATACCAAATCCCATTCTACACATCCCCAAGCCCAACTTCCATGCCATACACTTAGTTAACATGTAACATGATATGTGGGTTCAATTTAATTGATAAAACATAACAGGAAAAGGAAATTTAAACTGTTTGGAAAACTGGAAAAACCAGTATCAGTGAAGGTATCAGAACAAATCCCATTTTCTCATGTTCGAATTCAATAATACAACATTAAACCTAAAACTAATGTGTAACTAAATGCACAGGGGTTTAAACATGATAATTAAGATCTATTTAATCATTTAGACATAATTTAAAACATCAAAAATCGATTTAACCAACAGGACAACACACAGCACACACACGTACATAGTGCTTGCCCCGTGCACACGAAAATGCGTGTCCGACACGACACGAGAGGCTCTAAAAATTGGGGAGCCCCGTGTCAGTGTCAGCCCCTAGCTACACGTCAAATTTGGCGTGTCGAGGAGCCGTGTCCGTGTCGCAATCACGCCCGAGCAGTAGGGCACGCACAGTGCCTGTGCACGCGCACGCGCGACCACGTGTTCGCGTGTCCGTATAGACTCGACACGACACTAAGATGACACGAAAACTACAGAAATGCCTAAGCGATACATAGATCTAATTTCCTATTCAAATACAATTCCAAAAATCATACGAAATGCCCATTGGGGCATTTCATCAAACACGTGCCAAGTGACACTGATACGTATCCAGTTTAGACACGAAGGAACACAAAATTCTAGGGTTTCCTATTCCTATAGTTAGGCTAGGTATGGGGCTTCTAAATGATGCAAAAATAACAGGATTAAATGGTGGGGAAAAGGATTTATCTAAGAGTATCACAAGCTTCACAAAGAGGGGCTCCTCTTGATGGTCAAACACCTCAAAAGCTATCCAAATTATTTCCTTCCTGTCAAAAATTATTACCAACAGCAAGAACACAGGATTTAGAGCCTATTGCAATTTATTTGAAGGAATTTGGAGAAGAAATGGATTTTCTAAGGATTTACCAAGTTGAGGACTCACCTCTTCCAAATGGCAAGTTTTCTAAAGAGGCAACCCTAGTTTTAAGAGCATATAAATAGGGGAGGGGCTGACCATAGAGGCTAATCAGAATTTCTAGGGTTAGGCTTGGTTCAAAGGGTGTGGGCTATGGGCCATTAAGCCTATTAGTCATAAAATGACTTGTGACTTCACAAGCCATTTCCATATGAAACTAACTCCTAATTTCACCAAATTAATCCCAATGGGTTCATCCTCATGAACTTAAGTCATCCTAGGTTTTCAAATCCTAATCTCTTAGTCAAGACCTAGGTTAGCCACTAGGTTAGTCTACAAGGTCAACTTAAGTCAAAGTCTCTATAGGGTCAAAATCAATTTTACTAAAAATCACCAAAAATCACTAAAAATCATATTAAATATATTAAACCCAAATAATTAATAATAATTCCAATTAATTTACAATTTTCAAAAATGACCAAAATGCCCAAAATACCCTCAAGCTAGAAAAGTGGTAGTGACAAATCTACCCTCCTTAAAATAATTTTGTCCTCAAAATTAAAGGCGAAACTAAACTGCTGAGAAGGATAGAAAAGTATACCTCAAGGTCCAAAAAGATAGGGGTACCGCTCACGCATCTCATCCTCCCGCTCCCAGGTCGACTCTCCTAGAGAATGATGCCTCCATGCGACGCGTAGCAAGGATATCACCTGGTTCCTCAATACCTTCTCTCGATGATCCAGAATCTCCACAGGCTGCTCTGGATAACTGAGAGTAGGTCCAACCTCTATCTCCGAGTGATCGAGCACATGGCTAGGGTCAGCCCCGTACCGTCTCAGCTGTGATATGTGAAATACGTTGTGGATGCCCACTAGTGCAGGTGGCAAGTCTAGCCTGTATGCCACGTCACCGACTCTTCCGCTGATAACGAAAGGGCCGATGAAGCGCGGGCTAAGCTTCCCACCTCCACCAAAACGTATCGTACCATGAGTCGGAGATATCCGCAAAAAAACCATGTCTCCAACCTAATCACAAGCAAGGTCTCAAGTTACTAAAAATCAAATACGATCAATCAACAAAACAAATAAAGTACAACCTACTTCTAATCCTAGCTCTAAATCTGTACCTCAAACTCCAGCGGCCTCCGGTGGCTATCGGCCCATTGCCGATGTCTGTCCTGCGCCACGTGAAGTCTGTCCCTGATGAGCTTCACCTTCTCGGCTGCGTCAACAACCATCTCTGGTCCCAGTAAAGCTCGCTCTCCAACATCATCCCAAGATAAGGGTGTACGACACCTACGCCTGTACAGAGCCTCAAACGGTGACATCTCAATGCTGGCCCGAAAACTGTTGTTGTAAGCAAACTCTACCAAATACAGGTAATCCTCCCAGGAACCTCCAAAATCCAGGACGCACGTCCGCAACATATCCTCAAGGGTATGAATAGTCCTCTCTGACTGTCCGTCTGTCTGGGGGTGGTATGCGGTACTAAACTTGAGCTGAGTGCCCAAGCTAGTCTGCAGACTCCTCCAGAAATAGGAAGTAAAGCGGCTATCCCGATCTGAGACTATGCTGACGGGAACTCCGTGAATCCTGACTATCTGTCTCATATACAACTCCGCGAGCCTCTCTGTAGACGTACCCATCTTGAATGGCAAGAAGTGGGCCGATTTGGTTAACCTGTCAACGATGACCCAAATCGCGTCTTTTCCTCCTGGTGTACGCGGCAACCCCGATACAAAATCTATGGTAATGTGCTCCCATTTCCACTCTGGAATGGGCAGCGGCTGCAATAATCCCCCGGGCCTCTGCCTCTCTGCCTTGACCTGCTGACAGATCAAACATCTGGCTACAAAGTTGGACACCTCCCTCTTTATCCCGTACCACCAGACATGCTCTCGCAGATCCCTGTACATCTTGTTGGCACCAGGATGTATAGAGTACTGCGATCTGTGAGCCTCCTGTATAACCTGCTCTCTGAGCTCCCCACTAGGCACACATAACCTGGCACCGTGCCTCAGGGCACCATCCTCTGCAAGTGAGAACTCAGAATCCTCCACTCCTATACTGATCCGCTCTCGGATACACCGCAGAGCCACATCATCAAACTGTGTCGCCTTGATCCTGTCCATCAAGTTCGACTGTATCTGAAGGCCCCATAACTGCATCTGCACTCTGGGCACGATCACCTCAATCCCAAGGCTCTCTAAATCTGCAAGCAGGTGCCGATCCATAGTCAAACACATGGCTGTCGGATACCTACTCAAGGCATCGACAACCACGTTGGCCTTTCCCGGGTGATACTGGAGTGCGATATCAAATTCCTTCATCAGCTCAAGCCACCTGCGCTGCCTCATATTCAACTCCTTCTGAGTGAACACGTACTTCAAGCTCTTGTGGTCTGTGAAGATCTTCACCCTCTCGCCATATAGATAGTGCTTCCATAACTTCAAAGCAAAAATCACTGCCGCCAGCTCCAGGTCATGGGTAGGGTAGTTCTTCTTATGGGGACGTAATTGTCTGGAAGCATAGGCAATCACCTTCCCATGCTGCTGCAAGACGCAACCCAGCCCCTTCCCTGAAGCATCACTATAAATAGTGAATCTACCTGATCTTGAAGGCAATGTCAGAATCGGAGCTGTCGTAAGCCGCTTCTTCAACTCATCAAAAGCTGCCTGATACTCCTCTGTCCATACAAACTCAGTATCCTTCCGGGTCAACCGTGTCAACGGCTCTGCAACCCGGGAGAAATCCTGCACAAATCTTCGATAATATCCTGCCAGCCCCAGGAAACTCCTGATCTCTGCTACTGAAGTCGGCGCTGTCCAAGCCTCAACTGCTATAATCTTCTTGGGGTCAACTGAGATACCATCTCCAGTCACCACATGCCCCAAGAAGTCCACCCGGTCCAAGAAGAACTCACACTTGGAGAGTTTTCCATAAAGCTGCTCCCGCCTGAGAGTCTCTAGCACTATCCGCAGATGCTCCTCGTACTCCTCCTCTGTCTTGGAATATATCAAGATATCATCAATGAACACCACCACGAACTTATCCAAGTACTGGTGGAACACCTTGTTCATTAGATTCATAAACACTGCTGGTGTATTGGTTAGCCCAAACGGCATAACCAAAAACTCAAACTGCCCGTACCGCGTCCTGAAAGTGGTCTTGGGAATATCCTCCTTCCTCACCTTCACCTGGTGATAACCCGACCTCAAATCAATCTTGGAGAACACCCGAGCTCCGCTCAACTGATCAAACAGATCATCGATCCGCGGCAGTGGGTATCTGTTCTTGATTGTCAGGTTGTTAAGTGCCCTGTAGTCGATACACATACGTACCGCCCATCCTTCTTGGGTACGAAAAGTACCGGTGCACCCCAAGGTAAAGAACTCGAGCGAATGAAGCCCTTGTCCTGCAGCTTATCCACCTGCTTCTTCAGCTCCACTAACTCGCTGTTGTTCACTCGATAGACATGCTGAGAGATCGGTTCCGTGCCGGGAACCAAGTCTATTGAGAACTCTACATCTCTGTCCGGTGGAAGCCCTGGCAACTCCTCTGGAAACACGTCCATAAACTCTGCGATCAAAGGATGCGGAGCCACCTGCTCCTCGACTGATGCTCCACAGAAGACTCCGTCGTCCTGCTCTGCCTGCCGTCGGGTGTACTCAAACTCTGGCTCTCCTGGCGCCCCGAACAAAACTCTACCCCCACGGCAATTAATACGGGCGTGGTGTCTACTCAGCCAGTCCATACCTAATACAATGTCGTAGTTCGGTAATGGCATGACTAGTAGACTCACCCCCAACTCTCGGCCTCCCAATATAATACTCCGCCCTCTGCAAACATCACTCACGAGGATGACCCCACCCCCGGTCGTGATCTTGCAGGTCCTAGGCAATGGTTCCGAAATAAAACTGTGTCTAATAGCATATGATACAGACACAAAGCTGTAGGAAGCCCCGGAATCAAAGAGTACAAATGCTGGAAGGGAGTCGAGAAGAACCGAACCTGCTATCAGCTCTCCGATAACCTCAGCATTCTCAGCTGCCATGGCGAAAGCTCGCCCCTGCTGTCCACCCCGTGCCTGCTGCTGGTGCTGCTGGAACCTCTGCTGCTGGGTCGGCAGGGCTGGTCCCCTCTGCTGGCCTGCTGGAGCCTTGGCTCCACCTCCCTGCTGTCCTCGCCCAAAAGCCCCTGGGCAGTCCCTCAACTGGTGATCTCCAACACCACAAAGTAGGCACTTGCCTAGCTTCTTCCTGCACTCATGGATCATGTGCCCTGGCTTCTTGCAGAAGGCACAAATGACTGTCGGACGAGGTGCATGCTGCCCTCTCTGCTGCTGGTGCTGCTGCACTGGCCTCTGCTACTGATGCTGCTGCTGATACTGGTGCACTGGCCTCTGCTGCTGCTACTGCTGGAAGTGAGGCCTCTTGGCCTGCCCCTGACTGCTACTGCCTGACTGAAAGTCTCGACCTCTCTTCTGCCTCAGTCCCAGGTCGTCCTCTACCGCCATGGCCCCAGAATAAATCTCAGCAAATGTAGCGTTCCGGTCGCTCTTAGTCAGCGACCGAATCTCTCTAATCAGACCTCGGCGAAACTTCCTCGCCTTCGTCTTCTCGGTCAAATCATCAATGAACCGGGCCAGTCGGTAGAACTCCCCGGCATACTCTGCCACCGTCTGGTTCTCCTGAACCAGAGCCTCAAACTGTGCCTCGATCCTACCCAAGGCTACATCGGGAAAGAACTGCTCCTTGAATAGCTCCTTGAACTGGGCCCAAGTCTGGCCCTCCACTCCAACTCTGGGATCAGCCTAAAACCATGCTCGGGCCAAATCCTGCATCTGGCTGCCTGCCGCCTCGATCTGGAGTCGATCTGGTATCTCTGCTAGTCGGAAAATCTCCTCAATGTGCTCAACCCAGTCATCTGCAACGTGAATGCCCTCAGTGCCGAAGAACTCCCGAGGGTGCATCTTCTGGAAGTCCTGTATATCCTTCTCCCTCCGACGGGGCTGCTGCTGAGTCCTCTGAGCTGTGATCATCTCCACTGTGGTACGAACTAGCTGGTGCGCCTCATCGATCCCCTGCCAGAAATTGGCAGTTTGCCTTGTCTGCTGCTGCTGGTGAGACTCAAGAATCCTCTCCACGAAGGAGAAGAGATGGGCAGCATCTACCATCCCCGCAGGCGGAGGCTGCTGCGTGGGAAGGATCTCTGGAATCACAACTGGCCTCCTGACTGCTGGAGGTGCTCCTCCAAAAGTGGCAGAAACTACCACTCCTGAGGGCTGCACTGGCCCTGTGGCACCGGGAGCTGGATGCTGGACACGAGAGGTGGCAGACCCCTCTCCAGCCTCTTCGTCACGGGGCGATGCGATCGCGTCTCAACCATCCTGGAGACACAGATCAAACAAGAAGCAATTACTGAGAATGAGTCGAAATAATCAAATGAGGACAGTTTAAAATTCTAAGGAAGACAATAAGCAGCAAAATAGATATACGGAATATGATAAGGAGTTTTCCTAGTGTGATTGAGTACCTTCAAACATATGCTAATTTCTACTGCAGGCTGCAGCGATATTCTAGTTCGAATACCACTACACTTATATCCTAGACCTGCATGGGCTACCACTAAAAACGTGTCACGACCCGCACCATAGAGTAAGGGCACGAGACGTGGGTACGTCCAGCCTACGCCGCAGTGTCGGCGGTAGAACGCTGTCCTAGGTCACAACATCTAACAATTGAAGGTAATAACAGTTATACTCCCCGAATGGGGGTGACATAACAGAAATATAACTCAACCACAGCTAAGGTAGAACAGGTAAGATAGATAGATAATGAAAGATAACAATATCCAGAATAGAGAGTCACAGAGATACAATCCAGAACTAAGTGTCTAAAATAAATACATCTCAGAATATCTCAAGTCTAGTACAATAATCCCAAAAAGTAAGACAATCCTAAACTAATGGAGTGTCGTCTACAGCTAATGGATCCTGCTGCTGGTCCAAATCTGGGCACTCATCCAGTGTGGCACCGTAGTACGTAGGGCAGAATGTCGCAGCCTCGTCCTCTGTAATATTTCAACAGGTCCAGTCAGGACGGGAACGAGCACATATCTCTCAACAGTTCATATCAGGTTAGGAGTATAAATCATTGTAATAGAGTAAAATACAGGAAGTGCTGAATGGAAGTATAAGTAAAACAGGAGATATTTGCAACTGGAAATAGATACATGATAGTAAAGACTGTAAGTGACTACGTTATTTAGAGTACAATATGGTTATGTAAATGGCTTAGGGATACATGAATACAAATAAGGAGGCACATTTATACAGCTACTTGGGATAGTATTCACATAACCAATTCTACTCACCCCGCCCCAATCAGTACACAAGGATCCATTCAAGTTACGTTATAAGCACATGAATACAACTAAGATACGTGAACTCATGTAATGAGTAGTACATGAGGCACGTGAAAGCACATGAGAACATGTAAAAATATGAACTAGTACGAGTACAAGGAGTACCTGATGCACATAATAAAGTACATGAACATGAAATACCTGATGCACCCGTAGAGGGATAACATCTCAGGAAGGGATCCATATAGTACTAATCCGTGAAGATACGTGTCAGCATCATGTAGAGTAATCTAGAGCATGAATATATCCAGACAGGTATAAAAAGATCAGAGAATGTACTCGCCTGCTATCTGAAAGTCCAAGATGAAAGTACTGTCCGAGGAGTGGTGTCTGGCTCCTATTTAGAACAGTACGAGTCACAACAAGTCCAGAATGATAATACAATGCAAATTAATGCATTCTACATGAAACTAGGTCAATCTAGACCAAAGTCAACTCTTGGTCAACTCTGGTCAACCAAAAGTCAAACCTAGTCAAATAGTCTAATCTAGGTCTAACCAACTATTCTAGGTTCTAACAAGTCCATTCTAGGTTATCCTATGGCTAATAGCCTATTAGGAAACATCTATCCAATGCTCTATAATATAATTTATAACACACCATTATCTACACACTACATTAGTCCTATGGTATTCCATACTCTATGACCCATATCACAACCCCACACATCAAGACACCTTATATATACAATATATATTAAATTACATATACACATATATAGGAAAACTTGTATCTATATATATAACAATGCCTATACATACATAAGTACATACATAGAGTGTGAGGGGGAAATAACACATGAGAACACAAGTGCAAGTGTGTGTCTAGTGCCAAGGACACTGTGATAGATTAGAGGGTGAGTGAAACAAGGAAACTAAAATCTATGAATAACTGTGGTGTGTGTGTGTGTGTACTGTTCAAAGAAACTGGAAAAACAGGAACTAAATTTCAGGTTTGAAAAGCAGTTAACAAAGTGTGTGATACATAATGGGTTTGTGATAGGATACAAGCCATAACAGTAAAAAAAACAGTGAGTGATGGGTGAAGAATCAAAACAGTCCACAAGCTCAGATTATTTGGAAACTGGGAACAATCTCAGTTTCCTCAAAACAGGAAACAAATTAAGCCTAATACAAAATTGCCAAAAACAGGAAATGTGGCATTCAACCCCCAACCTCCATGTCAAATCTCAGGTTACACATGGAAGAAAATAGTTTGTACATATACAAGCCAATAATCAATTCCCTAATTAATTCTCAGGTTTTCAAGCACTGGAATGCAACCCAAATTTCAGGTTTATGTACATCCAAATTCAGGTTTTCACATGAATGCAAAGGAAAATCAATTTCCAGATCTCAGTTCATAAATATACAATATCATTTTAGCAGTTAACAGTCTAATGATTACCCAGATTTCAGTTGAAATACATTCACAGGCTTTACATAGCATGAAACTCAGGTTATTACACTGTCAGTTTCAGGTCACATAGAAAGAAGACAGTTTGTACATTCTCAGGTTAAACATTCCAACATATTTAACATTCAATCCCACCTTATTTACAATCAAATGAAAAACCCAACTTGAGTTCAGTCAGTGCACAGGAAAAAGGAATTTGAATTAGGCACACACACAATGCAAAAAAACTGGAATTGTAAATCAATTAACAGTCTAACATATCTAATTTAACCTACATACTCAAATTCCCTTCCAAATCTAAAAGCCTATAAGAATTTGAATGTTCAATAAAACACAGCAACATGTAGGAATTCAGTCCTATACAATTTAATCCAACTTGTATACCAAATCCCATTCTACACATCCCCAAGCCCAACTTCCATGCCACACACTTAGTTAACATATAACATGATATGTGGGTTCAATTTAATTGGTAAAACATAACAGGAAAAGGAAATTTAAACTATTTAGAAAACTGGAAAAACCAGTATCAGTGAAGGTATCAGAATAAATCCTATTTTCTCATGTTCGAATTCAATAATACAATATTAAACCGAAAACTAATGTGTAACTAAATGCACAGGGGTTTAAACATGATAATTAAGATCTATTTAATCATTTAGACATAATTTAAAACATCAGAAATCAATTTAACCAACAGGACAACACACAGCACACACACGCACACAGTGCTTGCCCCGTGCACACGAAAATGCGTGTCCGACATGACACGAGAGGCTCTGAAAATTGGGGAGCCCCGTGTCAGTGTCAGCCCCTAGCTACACGTCAAATTTGGCGTGTCGAGGAGCCGTGTCCGTGTCGCAATCACGCCCGAGCAGCAGGGCACGCACAGTGCCTGTGCACGCGCGTGCGCGACCACTTGTTCGCGTGTCCGTGTTGACTCGACATGACACTAAGATGACATAAAAACTACAGAAATGCCTAAGCAACACATAGATCTAATTTCCTATTCAAATACAATTCCAAAAATCATACGAAATGCCCATTGGGGCATTTCATCAAACACGTGCCAAGTGACACTGATACGTGTCCAGTTTGGACACGAAGGGACACGAAATTCTAGGGTTTCCTATTCCAATAGTTAGGCTAGGTATGGGGCTTCTAAATGATGTAAAAATAATAGGATTAAATGGTGGGGAAAAGGATTTACCTAAGAGTATCACAAGCTTCACAAAGAGGGGCTCCTCTTGATGGTCAAATACCTTAAAAGCTATCCAAATTGTTTCCTTCCTGTCAAAAATTATTACCAACAGCAAGAACACAGGATTTAGAGCCTATTGCAATTTATTTGAAGGAATTTGGAGAAGAAATGGATTTTCTAAGGATTTACCAAGTTGGGAACTCACCTCTTTCAAATGGCAAGTTTCCTAAAGAGGCAACCCTAGTTTTAAGAGCATATAAATAGGGGAGGGGCTGACCATAGAGGCTAATCAAAATTTCTAGGGTTAGGGCTTGGTTCAAAGGGTGTGGGCTATGGGCCATTAAGCCTATTAGTCATAAAATGACTTGTGACTTCACAAGCCATTTTCATATGAAACTAACTCCTAATTTCACCAAATTAATCCCAATGGGTTCATCCTCATGAACTTAAGTCATCCTAGGTTTTCAAATCCTAATCTCTTAGTCAAGACCTAGGTTAGCCACTAGGTTAGTCTACAAGGTCAACTTAAGTCAAAGTCTCTATAGGGTCAAAATCAATTTTACTAAAAATCACAAAAAATCACTAAAAATCATATTAAATATATTAAACCCAAATAATTAATAATAATTCCAATTAATTTACAATTTTCAAAAATGACCAAAATGCCCAAAATACCCTCAAGCTAGAAAAGTGGTAGTGACACACACACACACACACACACACACACATACATACATACATACTGTAACACCCATATTCTGAATACGTATTTTGTCAAGCTTGCATGTATTTTAGACCTGTATTTATTTTTTCGAATTTTGGCATGTACTTGTAATTGGCTTGACTTGCAGATTTTGGTTCTCATAATTGGGTTTTACCTGGCTTGGTTTATTTTGTGGAGGAGAATTGGTTTAATTTGGTTTGGTTTGGTTTAACATGCATTGGAACACCTTAGCCTATGTTTAATCCTCATTCCACCATAACCCACCCTTATTAAAACTCCACCTACTTTTCTCTCTCCTCCATAATTCTCTTATTTATTTCTCCATCTTCTTCTTCTTCCTTCCTCTACACAACACTCCACCCATAGACAAGTGTACCTTGCCACCACATGAGAGCCACATTTTATTTGTTCATTAGCTAGATTAGGCCATGGTGATCAACATTAGTGCTTGATATTTTGTGATTTGGAGTCTCCATTGTTCTAGATCTAGGTTTTAACTATTTTCAGATTTATATGGTTTTGATCTATTTTGGTTGGATTTTTGTGGATTTTGATGCTTCCATATGGAAGAGAATTCAATTTTACTCAAGTTAGAACTTTGAAAATCTAGATTTGGCTTTAAATTGACTAAGATATGAAAGATTGAATTTTTGGGTGTTCTTGATGTTCCTCTCGGCCTGGAGAAGAAGATCTATAGTCTGCGCTCTTTAGCGCAGCACTGAACCGTGCAGCCTCCCCGTGCCGTGCTTTTTAGCGTTGGTCGCTGACTGCACAGCCTGGCCACTGCCCGATTGCGCAACCAACCCTGCGCCATCGGCTCCTGCGCGCTTGACCCCTGCGCAACCTGCATCCTGCACCATCCATTGCCTGCGCAGTCTGCATCCTGCGCCATCCATTGCCTGCGTAGTCTAAGTCTGCGCACTTCACAGCCTGCGCCAACCATTTCTGCGCAATCTGACCCCTGCGCCAACCAACTCAGCGCAAGCCGACTTCTGCGCAGCTCACTCCTGCGCAGTTTGCTCCTGCGCAACTGACACCTTGTGCAATCCTACCCCCTGACCCCTTGCGCAATCCATTGGCTCTTGGAGTTTTGGTTTTATTTCTTTAAGCTTGGCTCTTCTATAGCCCTATATATTGATATTTTATTAGATATTTTACGCCCATTTTATATCCTTACGCCTTTTGTCATGAACTTGATTTTACTTAATATGTTTCGAATGACTATTGTACATGGCATGGTATGACAAGGAACTAGCATAACACGACAGTGACCCGTAGTGGTGCACTCCTGACATGACCAACCTAACATGATAGTGGCCCGTCGTGGCGCACTCCTGACAAGTACCCTGACATGATTTACTTGATGCTGTTGCGACGGCTAACTTGACTCGTATAATCAACTTGACACCGTGGGTGTTCCTGCTTGCTTGCTTGTGCAATCCACTTGTCTTGTCTTGCATCATGTCTAGGACGTGACTCCCTGGTTTCCACGATCAGTGATTCATACTGTATATGGATTAGGCTAATGACTAGATCAAACTATAGTTTATGGAGAATTTCCAGTCACAAGCAATCTCATTATCTGGGCGCTCTTAATTGGACTTGTAGCTTGCCGACGAGTAGAGCACATTTTTAGTGCACTGTCATGTGTTGCACCCTCTAAGTCACCTAAGGGTATATCGTCTCCGAGGCGATGTACCCAACCTTACTCTCAACCCGCGGAAGGATAACTAGATAGTCTGCAGGGCTTGAGACTGGGAAATTCTCATTGCATCTTGTTAGTAATTAGGCTTGTGACAACCCTAGTTAGTTAAAGTAGTAAGCCGTAGTAATTGCTTGGCGGCTTGTGAATGGATGATGTCTAGCCCTGTCGAAGTCTTGTCTAGTCCCTGTACCCTGGTACTCCTTAACGTGATTGTTTTACTTACTTTAACAATAAATGGGTAGAGACAGAGTGCTGTTCAGGCGAATGGTTACAACCTCGGTCCTTGTTTGGTTTACGGGTTGTAACCTGACTCCAGAATGGTTCTACGTCCCTAGTCGTTTATTGTCCTGCTGTACTTTTATTACCTGTACCTTTCTTTCATTTTTTCTTATGTTCTGATATGCTGGTTTTGTTCTTATTTCGTGGCCTCCTTTGTGGCACTTGCTCTTTCTGGGGTTTGACCCAGCTGGTTTTGTGTGGCCAGATTTCGGAGCAGCACCCGAGGATCTACCGAACCTCCAGCCCGATGGTGGCGACTAGAAGGAACCCGGGCTACGAGTGGGTTTTCTATTTTGTTTCGCTCACTCTATTGTAAAGTTATTCTTTTGAGACGTTTAGCCGACGAGCACCTGTTAGCTCGATGCACTTTACTTACTGTCTACCTATGGGCTGTAAACATGATTAACAAATCCTAGGGTTGATCATGTATGACTTAACTCTTGCTAGTTCCAGCATTTTGTACGACTAGCTTCATGATCAGCTGATATATAATATTTGGGACGCCTTTTATTGTATATTTGGTGGTCAAACATCTTGTGATCATATTACTTGCTTGAGATTGAGACAATATGCTTGACCATAAGAGACCGTTGGCTTGTAGTAAACCCTCATATCTAGACAGCCGTGACAGTATAGTTGAGATGTATTCTATTTCAATATACGTAGCTGGCTATGTACGCCCCCGCTCTCCAGTATTCTGGTTCTGGGGCGTGACACATACATACATACATACACACACATATTATATTTATTATATAAAACCAACTATATATTATTTTTATTTAATTTTTTTTGCTTCTTTATAAATAAATATTATATATATCTCTCATAAAATAAAATAAATACCAAACAATTCTAAAATTGTTTCTAAAATTTAAAAATAAATATTCCGTATCTATATTTATTTAATATATTAAAAGTTTTTATAAGTAAAAACTCAATAGTAAACAAATACTTATCTTTTAAAATTAATTATTTGACCACAAAATAATTACACTAATATTAATAACTTAAGTAAATATTTATATAATAATAATTAAAAAATATAAATGACTATAATGTCCTTATCTCGGATAGTGGGGGTAACATGAGCGGACTTTCGAACGGCTGCTCTGAATTTTTTTCCACTTTTTATAACATTTACGTGTAACATCGTTACATATGTGTGAATAATATATAACGTTTATTGCTATAAATCATTATAATAGGCCAAAAACTCTTCAGAACCGTCATATTATGTGCTGTTGCAGAAATCTTGTAACGTTTATAAACGAACCATTGTAACAAACTCTTTTCAAACGTTATTATAGGATATTTTTCTTGTAGTAAAAAATTATATTTAATCGATCTAGGGCCCAAGTCCCAAATTATAAAATATTAAATCAATATTATCTATTGGGTTTAAACCAAATTGATTAATTATAGGGCCAAACCCCAATTTATAACTGAATAAAATTGAAATCGTTATGTCGGGCTCAAAGCCTAATTTGAATTATTTACAAAATGATGTAGGGCTAAAATCCCAATTTAAATTGTTATCCAAATAATGTAGGGCTCAAATACCATTTTTAGTAAATCAAGATTACTCTTAAACCCATATTTAACAAAATCAATATATTTTAGCAACATTTAACTAGGACCAAATACCTCTATTGTGAGTTTAGGCCCTCCACCGTTATTCTCCCCGAAATAATAATAATAAATAAATAAATAAAATAAGAATAGAAATTAAAGAAAATAGAGAGTAAGAGAAAAGCATTGAGAGAAATACAGATCTAGAGAGAGGGTTTGAAAGATCGAGAGGGAGATAGAGAGAGAATAGAGATAGATCGAGAGAGAGAGAGTGAGGGGTTCTCATCGAGATCTTCGTGGAGGAACGCAACAGAATATGGCACTGGAAGCGTCGACAGCACGGATCAGTACGGAGGACGATGGTCGCTTAGTTTGGAAGGAGGTTGATGAAAGCTTGTCAATTTTAAGGGCGGTTGGAGGAGCGGTGCCGAAGGAGAACTCAGCATCGACGTTCGACAGCGCTACTGTTTTCCATGAAATATAAAAGAACAGAACAATTATCGAAGGACCGGACTTTTACTTCACGTTACAAACTCGCTTGTACAAAGAAAGCCTAGGGACGAAAACCTAGGTACAACAGTCTAAGTACAATTGTTTATTTTAGATTCTGGGGGGTGACGATAGAGGCTCGGGAAGGCGACAGCAGCCCTGCCTTACTCCTTGGACGATCGGTATGCAGCCTTGGCTCCTGCGAGAAGATGGTTGGCGTTGACGAAAAAATGCTCTTCTTGCTCCTCTGTTGCTTTTCTGGCTTATCTCTCTGACTATGAGGGGAAGTCTCTCTGTATATACGTATTTCTCTCTGATATTGTATATTTTTACAAGGGAATGGCACCTTGCTATTTATAATAGTGGGATGTGATCATTAGGGTTGCCAATGATTAGCTCTTGGAGATGGCGGCGGCCCATAGATTGGTCAATCCAGGCCGTTCAGTTTTGATTGTGACGAATTCGAGCCTTTAGGTGTAGATTACACCAAATTCTATTAGCAATTAATGCTGATTGGAATAAATCTTCCTTATAATGATCTTCTGATATCTGCGAATAAATTGGATCTATTCTTCTGCCACGTGTCCCAAATTATTAGGATTTGACCCAATCTTTAATGGCAACAAATCCGAGGAATTAATCGGTTTAAGATACGTGCCCTAGGAGCTGCTGGGGGGATCTGGACCGCCTGACGAGTGAGCCGCATATGAATTTGAGCCGCATATGGTTAAGCCCACGTGTCAGGGCTGCCTGGGCAGTGGCCCTCACTCGAGCCATCGAACCACAGGGGAGTAATCCTTGTGGGCCGCATAGGTACATATCCGTCTGAGCCGCATGGACATGATCCTCTTGAACCGCATGAGAAGTCCTCGCTCGAGCCGCATGAGGCTTTCTTGGCCTGAGCCGCATAGGACAGATTCACTCTGAACCGCATGAGACGTTCTTTGCCCGAGTCGCATGAGGCTTCCTTGACCTGAGCCGCATAGGATTCATTCTGAACCGCATGAGAAGCGAGCCGCATACGAACGCCCACGTGGCAAGGCCACGTGGCATTTTTATGGCTCTCGGAGGATTTGTGTCAGAGATCTCTTTTTTCTTTCCTAGAGATTCATCAATATGACAGAGTCATAATTAACTGCTTCTGTGTCAGGGCTGTCAACTTTTCAGAGGGGTCAGCCGTCAAAGCAATTAATGCAGCATGGGTCGGAGGGGAACACTATCAGGCCACGTGTCTTCTGAGCCGTATGGAATGCCTCGGGCCGCATAGCTCCTTATGCCGCATGACTCCCTGAGCCGTATGAGTTTTCTGAGCCGCATGGATCTTTCCTGGCCGCATGAGTCATTTTCTTTAGTATTTTCCATGCTTCTACAAGAACCCCTTCAAAGTTTTCAATTTGTAAAATTGAAATACTTTGAATAAAAAGCATGGCTGTGTTCTTCTAGCCGCATATGAAATCCTGACCGTATAGAAGTCCTGGCCGCATGGATTGTTCAGCCGCAGGGGACTGTTCAGCCGCATAGCTTCTCACCACGTGTGTAGGTCTTTAATTGCTTCAAATTCATTTCAGCGCCGTCTTTGTAGGGGAAATCCCAAGGGTCAGCTCATTAAATCTTTCGAATTTGACGCCTTGGGTGAATCTTGGAGACGAAACCCAAGGAGTCGGTTTCGTTCTTCATGAGTCGGTCATTGGCCCACGTGTCCTCCTCCTCCCGTCTTCCTATAAATAGGAGGAGTTTTGAAAAGAGAGAGAAGGCTTCTTTATTTTCTTTCTTCTTCCTCAGACCTTCCCTATCTTGATTGCCCTTCCTTTCTTCGATAACTAATGGCTCCCAAGAAGATCGTGGCAGCAAAGGGCAAGAAGGCGATCTCCATTTCCACCTCGGCTGCGACTGATACTCCGTAGGTTGTCGTTCCTGATGTTCATCCTGACGTTCGCCCTCCCATTACTGGTAAGGACAAAGTATGAGTTAGAGAATCCCAACTGCCATGGCTACGTCGCATACTTTATGCACGAGCCTTTGTAAATCGCATGTTCGCCCTACGGCTGAGCTGCGAGCCGCATAAGAAAATCGCCGTGTTTGTCTACGCGCCTTGTCGGCAAAGCCGCATAAGTGACGCAAAACCGCATGGACTTTTATTGTACGGAGCCGCGTAAGCGTTCCTCTGGGCTTGAGCCGCATGAGACTTTTTGGAGCCGCATAAGACTTATGAGGGCTTCATGGGGCCACATGGATGTTTTCTTGAGCCGCCTGGGGTTTGAAAGCACCCGATCAGCTCTTTTTTATTCCTCCGTTTAACTTACTTTTCTTTGTCTGTTCTTCAGTGAGTCTGCCAGTTAACGCTACTGGAGAACTCTTGGTGGGTAGCACATAAGCTGCCCTCGGCTATAGATACGACCATATTATTCAGCATATGACGGACCAGTTTCCGAGCGATAAGCCTATGGCTAGATTGAATGCCATCAAGAATCAGTCTTTCCACTTTCTTAATGCTATGATGAACTCCGAGAAATTTGAAGGGGAGTATTTGAAGCCTGCATTCTTTTTTGGAGATGCCTTGACCGTAGAGAACGATCATGTTCTGGAGGTGTCGGAGGATTGGAGTTTTGTTTCTAACGGGATGGCAATCCGCATCCCCCAGATGGAGCGACACTTCCCATTATCTTGGTTCAATATGCTCCCGTTGGACCGAAAGATGGGGGAGACTTTAACCCCTACCAGAAGTGGGATGTTTGTGGGGAACATCTATTATAATAACAATCTGAAGTCCGTGACTGTCGATAAAGTGCATACTAGTTGTTCTGTGATGGGGTTGGTCCCAGGTTCTTTCCTGAATGTGGCGGGCCCTAACTTCACATTCTCTACTGCCGATACTTTTATAAATCAGTTTGCTCGGAAAGGCTCCTATCCCGTTGGTCGATTGCCGTTTCCTGGTTGGGTACACAATATTCCCTTGTGGATCAATTTGTCTACTTGGATCTTGCTGAAGTATGAGGTCTTTCTGTGCGAGATTGGCCTTTACCACGCTATCCGAGGTACCAGTCATGGCTTGTCCATAAACAAGAAGCTGTTCATGTCTCTACTGGAAATGTATAATTGCCGTACGGGGACCTTTTACACACCTGTAGGGGAGATGGGACTCGCGCTCCATGAGATGCACGCGGTCTCCAAGCTTCTTTGGGGGGACGAAGCGTTTGAAGCGTATACTCCCACTAATGAGGAACTCGAGGATTTGGAACGACGGTATCCTGGCTTCGTGGCTCTTTACCAGGAGATATTGTGCCATTATAACACATGCCATCAAATAACCCGGAAGGATGGTAACTCGGAAGAGAATGATCCCTATACCAAGGATTGGGTGCACTATCTCTTCCCGGCAGATGCTTCAGGTCGAGTCACCTCTCGTCGCCCTCGATCTCGGGAAGCGGTTAAGGACTTGGTGTTGTCGGCTAAGAGAATGGCCACTACCAGTGACGGATTAGGAAGCAAGACTGACACTTTCGGTTACTTTTACCAGGATATTCAAGAGCTATCCGAGAAAGCGCTTCTGGCGGGATTTTTGATGATCTGGCTACGAAATTGTGTAGTCTCGGAAGGAGCCGGTTCTATTGAGAGAATTAGTCGTAACTTCATTCTTCCGGCTGTGAAGTTAGTTTTACGAATCAGGCTAGCTCTTCTCCCGGCCATGGTGTGCAGCATACACCGTGGCCTTCGTACCTTCACATCCAAAGTCATTGCTCACGATGTGACCAAGGATTTTGAATGAACTGAGTTGCCCTATCACTATTTGATGGGGTGGCTGCTGATACATTACCCGTCTTTGATGAGGCCGGGCTCTGAAGACGGTGTGACTGATGATGACGCATTTATCTTCCGCTATCGTGACGAGCCTTGGGAATGTGAAACCATACGGGCTTGCCGGATGGCATTGGCGAGGGCAGATAAGTATCATATCTTCGTATCCGTCCCTCGCTTTACTGCCAGGGACATAGAGGCTATACATATTGACGGTATCGCGCCTCCTCAGCTTCTGGATGGCCAGATGCTCCTATGGCTGCGTAACATTCGTCCTGCACATCTGGTGTGTCGTAATCGCAATACTGTCTTTCTGGAGCTTTATCTGCCTAGCAGGTTTGCCCGACATTTTGGATACAGCCAACTTTGTCTGGACAGCCTTAGTTCTTGTCTGGGTCATGAAGGCAGCCTTCTTGATGGTATCAGAGCTTGGCAATATTATGATTCGTTCCATACTCGTACCATTTGCTCGGTCCCTGCTATTAAGGAGTCAGTGAAGATCTTGTATATGGCGGCTTTGTATCATGTCATGGCGAACAAACCCCCGGTCGGTTTTGTAACATCCTGTTTTCTGAAATTAGGGATTTTTGAAAAATTATTATTTTTTATTAATTATTAAGTGTGTTTAGGGCATGATATGATTTATGGTGATTTCTAGTGTGCTTAGAACCATTTCCTAAGTCATGCTAAGTCATGACTTATGACTTTGTGATTTTGGTTAATATAACTTAGTGTAAACCTTAGTTTTTTCTAACCTAGAAGTTGCCATGACCATGAGAGCTTAGCCGTAGGCTTAGAACATCAAATTAGTGGTTTTTGACCAAAAGGGTATTTTGGTAATTTACTAAACTTTATTTGAGATTATGTGATTTTATTATTATTTAATCATGGTTAAAGTCCCATGATTAGTCCCTAACCTATCCTAAACTAGAGGTTAGCCACTAACCTAGAAGCATTAGGATGAAGTTTTGGCCATGGGATAAAGTGGTTAATATCTAGATATTAACTTTATTGATATTTTGCACAAAACACTCCAAATATCTAAACCCTTTACCAAAGTCCAAGCCTTAGCCATGAAGGAAGGGGCAAGGACACCCCCCCATGCCATGGCCGGCCAAGGACCCCCCCTTGGCAGCCTACACATTCTATTTAACCCCTTGAATTAATTCATGAATAAATTACATGAAATTAATTCCTAGAAAATCCCTTTTCCTTCAACCCTTCATAACTTGAGCAATATTGATCCAAATTCACTCTAGTCCCTTGCATTGGGACCCTACAACATCTAGGGTGCTAAGGGGAACTAGCAATCAAGGATTTGGAAGCATTGGACATCATCAAGTGGAAGAGCATACACCCCCATTTTTATTGATTTTTCTTGGATTTGCACAATAGGTAATTTTCCTCAAACTTAGTTAAAACCCTGTTTTCTTTCTTTATAAATGCATTCATGTAGGACTACCATAACTGTGGGTAAAGTTCGGTAGAAATTAGAAGTGGTTTGGTGTCCGTATCGGACACGTATCCTAAGCTAGAAACCTTTGTTTGTTGAAATGCCACATAGGATTTGTTTTTGTTAAATTGTAGAACAAATTACACAAACTTGTAGCCCTAGACTTGCTGATCACAGAATACGTGGACTGAGCACATTTTAGTGCTGTGTCCGTGTCCAAATTGGACACGAACCGACTGCACGAGACCCTCGTGCATGTCCTGCTACCCCACACTTCGTGCGCACTGCACAGGCCACTAGGACACGTAAGATTTAACACAGACAAGGGGGCAATGTCTGCGAACATGCCCCCAAAGTCTCGTGTCGTGTCGTGTCGTGTCGAGTGAGAAAACTCACTCGCACTGGACACGCGCTGTCAGCGCACACGCGCGCAGGCACGACTTTGAGCGTGTCGTGTCGCATGGACACGACACTAGGGTGTCTCGTAGTAACACGGGCATGAAGCCCTATACGTGGCGTACACATGGACACGAGCACGTAGTGTGTCGTGTCCTTTGTCGCGAGTACGACGCGTGTAACCGCGTGCACGATGCTGTCGTAACACGCGTGTATCAGTCGTGTTTTCACGACTGATACGGTGTTCGTTCTGTGTCCACGAGTGTCGTAGACATGTGTCAGGGTGTGGAACGTGTAGCCCTACGTGTGGGCTATATGTATGCACGACCACGAGACGTGTCGTGTCTCGTGGTGTGTCCACGAGCTCCTGGAACGCGTGCACGATACTGTTATTGTGTGCGCGTATCAGAGCTTACCCGAGTGTTTGTTTTGCGTGTTTGGACATGTGAAACTGTGTCATAGTGTCGTATCGGGAACCTAGGACACTAGTATATCTATGGGGCATTAGTTACCAACCGTTTGATACGAGCCATAGCTCGATTTAGTGTGGGTAATTTGAATTACCTAGTTTCAAGCAACTGTGCACAGGTTTCCTGTTTTGGGATTTTTCCCAGATTTTGAATATGGATTTCAAACCCGATTTTAGTATGATTAATCCATTGTGAGAGTGTATTTTAGTATGTATATGTGTAGTATATATGTATATGTGAGTGTGGGTCAATTTTGGGAGTATTTGGTTGGGTATTTGTGGAGTTATGTATATATATACATATGTATGTATATATGTTATTGTGTGTGTTAGGGTCTGGAACTTGGTTCCAGAAATCTGGGAACCATTCTCCCCCTTCACTGTCCTGTATTCACTCCCCCTCTCTCTCACTGTCCTGTCCTCTTCTCTTTCATTCTCTCTCTCTTATCTATATATATATGTAATATATTTTTTTTTTGGGTATGGGTTGATATATATATATATATATATATATATATATATATATATATATATATATATATATATATATATATATATATATATTTTTTTTTTTTTTTATATATATCCTTTATATATATATATATATATATATATATATATATATATATATATATATATATATATATATATATAAAGGATATATATACATTTGTGTTAGGTCTAAATAGGTCATATATAATGTATTGTATACATGTGGGTTTGTATTGTATATAGTATTCCTATTTTGGTATATGGGTAGATAGAGTCTATATATATATATATATATATATATATATATATATATATATATATATATATATATATATATATATATATATATATGTATAACTTCTAGTTATAGGTTGTATAGAAACCTATGACTATGGCCTATGGCCAAGATCATTAGCCTATGGCTTGGGGCTAGCCCTAATGGCCCAAAACCCTACTTGTTGACCCTTGATTACTAAGGGTTAACCAAAGTCAACCTTAGGTCAAACTTGACCTAGTTGACCTAGATTGAACTTAAATTAACCTAGAATGACTAGTTTGACATTGGTTGACCTAACTTGACTAGTAGACCTAGTTGACTAGATAATTGACAATTGTTGACCAAAGTCAACTATTGGTCAACCATGACCTAGATTGACCTAGAAATGGCTTGGATGAACATAGAAGGACTAGTTGACTAAGTTTGACTGAACCCTAACTAATTAATTATGTTTAACCACATGGTTATGAGGGTAGTCCCATGTAGATTAAGATATATATGGGGTTAAGTGAGATACTTAGAGTTGAGTCATGACTTGAGTTGGAGTGTGGGATTATCTTGATTATAGGATTAAGGTTGGTATTATATATATGTATTTATGTGTGATATACTTCGTATAGATAATTGGTTATACCTTAACATTGTGGTATAGTATCTTAGGTATCCTAAGACATGTTAGCCCATGGTTGATTAAGTTAGTCTTATGGAGTATTAACTTAGATAGTTGACCATTAGTCAAGATTGACCTAATTACCTTGCTGACTAGTCTTTGTTTGACCAATACCTTAGTTGGTCTAAGTTTGACCTAGACTTGACCCAGATTGATCATGTCGACTAATATTCGACTAGAATGTTGACCAAGAGTTGACTTTAACCTAGATTTGACTAACCTTGACTTGTTTAACCTTGTTTAACCTTGAATGACTTAGTTTAACTTCTTGTGACCTAATATGACTTGATTTGACTTAGTTCGACTGTAGAGTTGACCAAGTTTGACTTTGACCTAGATTGGCTTAGAATTCATATAGATTGTATTGTAGATTTTATTTACCTTCATTTTGGACATGTCATAACTGTATTACTCTATTTTAGGACATTGTGACCCTGGTACAGACATCTGATATTACACTACTCTTTCCAGAGTGTCAGGCGAGTACATTCTCTGATAGTTCTTTCATTACTTGTCATTTACTGTATTTCAGTTCTAGTTAGCTATATGTGATTCTCTGTACAAACACGATTAGTATTGCTGGATCCATTACATGCGACACTCATTTATTCATGTCTGGCCTCTATATCTGGAATCACTACTGGCATCACCCTACTGGAATCATTTCTGGAATCATTGGCTGGACTCATACTGGTTGTAGTGTTGGATTATGGATTCATTTGTGGGCAGGAAAATACTTGAGTAGACATGTGAACATACCTAAAATCTGGAACCACCTCCCTTGGAACTATTCTGGAATGCTAGCCATCCTACACTTGGCCGAGTGTGTGATGTGCCTGATTACCCCTAGCCGTTTACATGTTGATCTCAGTATTTTAAAACACACTGTTAGAGTATAGTCTGGACTTACCCTGGAATCATGGATCACTACTGGACTCATTTTTACTGGACTCATCTTGTACTGGAATCATCTAGTATTGGATTATATGGACTGGACTCACACTGGGATTACATTTTATACTGTCTGGACTTATACCATGTTATTCTAGTTCAGCTAGTTTACTACAGTCTTCTTTGCTATGTCTTCTTCTCTTGTTAGTTACTTTACTTTCCTTGTACCCTCACTGTTTCTCTACATCATTATCTGTATAAAACTGCCATGCTTATCTGTATAACTGTCTAAAAACTGCTTTATAGTCTTTGTCATTTACTTGGGATTTCTAGATGAGATGTGCTCGTTCCTGTCCTGATTGGACCTGTTGAAAATATTATAGATGATACTCCTGACGACACATGCCCTACTTACCATGGACCTGGCGAGGGATTAGCTATCTTTGGTTTCGACTCTCAGGAGTGATTCAGGAGTTTAGCTAGTAGGCTTACTTAGCTTTCATGTTTTGAGCTTGTTTGTATTAAACTTGAGATATTGAGTTGTATTAGAGTTTGTTTGAGATATTGTTGTTATTATTTTAGTAGTTTAATTTCTTTTGTTGTTAGTTGGTATCTAGATTTCTGTGTTATCTTATCGTGCTTAGACTGTGATTGAGTATATCATATCTTTTACTTGTCCTCCCTTCGGAGTTGAGATCTTGGCAAGTACGTTATATACACTACATGAGATTAGTTAGCAACCTAGGACAGCATTCTACCGTCGACACTGCGGCGTAGGCTGGACGTACCCACTTCTCGTGTCCCTACACAGGGTGCGGGTCGTGACACGTTTTTAGTGGTGGCCCACGCAGGTCGAGTTTATGTAGTGGTATTTGAACTAGAATATCACTACAGCCTATGGTAGGATTTAAGGAATAGGCTTAGAGAGAATGGATACTCAATCACAATTAGGAAATTTCCATGGATTTAAATCTACTGACTATTGTTCAAATCTGTATAATCTATTTCATATTGTCCTTGATACTATCATCCTTGTACCGTTATTGACTTCCTTATTGATCTGTCTTCAGGATGGTGGAGACACGATCACAGCGTCTCGGTCCAGGTGACACCACTGAGAGGTCTGCCACCTCTCGTCCAGCTCACCAGGACCCGGGGACCACAGCTCCCCTTACTCCAGCTCATGTAGGAGCTTCTGCCACATTTGGGGGTGCACCTCTACTTATTCGGGGGACCATCCCAACTACCCCAGACATGCCTCCCCCACAGTTTCGTCAGCCACAGTTTCAGCAGCACCAGCAGCACCAGCAGCACCAGCAGCAGTTCCAGCCGCCGATGCCATCTGGATTAGTGGATGCTGCACAGATGTTTTCATACTTCCAACATTTACTAGAGACGCAGCAGGCCCAGCAGCAGCGTCATACGACGGAGTTTACCAGGGGCATAGATGAGGTCCATCAGCTGGCTAGAGCTACGGTGGAGAGGTTGGCTGTCCAGCCACAGGGAGGATTGGGATAGCCGCGACAGCAGAGGATTCTGGGCATTCAGGACTTCAAGAAGATGAACCCCAGGGACTTCTTGGGGACAGAGGGGATTCTTTATGCTGATGACTGGATTGAGCACATTGAGGAGATCTTCCGACTGTCGGAGATACCAGCCGGACTCCAGATAGAGGCAGCAGCCAGCCAGATGCGGGATCTTGCCCGTACCTGGTATCAGACGGACCAGAAAGTAGGCACTCCAGGACAAACATGGAGAGTTTTCAAGGAGCTCTTCAAGAGGAAGTTTTTCTCGGATCAGGCAGTCGGTGCTTTGGAGACCCAGTTCGAGAACCTGGTTCTGGGGAACCAGACTGTAGAGGAGTATTCTGGTGAGTTTTGCCGGTTGAGCAGATTTGTGGAGGGCCTTAGCGAGACAGCGAAGGCGAGGAGATTCAGGAAGGGCTTGGTCAAGGAGGTCAAGTCCATGACGAAGAGTGACATGAATGCCACCTTTGAGGAGATCCTGACAGGAGCGATAGCAGCTGAGGATGATCTTGAGCTGAAGCTCAAGAGGGGCCACGACGCTCAAGGAGCCAGTAGCAGTGGAGGTCAGGCCAAGAGGCCTCAAATTCAGCAGGCACCTGTTAGAGTTCAGCATCAGCCTCGAGGAAAGGATCAGAGGATGCAGAGTTGTGGGTATTTCAAGAAGGTAGGGCATATTTGGGAGTCTTGTAGGAAGAGGCTGAAGGTTTGTCTATTTTATGGGTCTGGTGCCCACAAGATGATAGATTGTCCAGTTGCACCTCCTTATGAGGGTGCTAGGCCACCTGTAGCTCAGCACCAGAGGGGTGGAGCTTTTGCGATGACGGTCGAGGAGACCAACGCTGCAGGTGACGGGTTAGCAGGTTTGTCTTTCCTGTTCTTCTTTTTCCATCTTGTTGTGTGATTCCATTAGTACCTGTCAGGATATGCTTGTGATATGCTAGATAGCATAGTTACCCTTTTAAGACTATAGAATCATGACCAGTAGGTCTATGATTGCATGTTATCTTTTGACTTTGATTGACTGGGGGTGTGACCTAGGAGGAGTACGACCATCTAAATTTCGAGGACGAAATTATTTTAAGGTGGGTAGACTTGTAACACCCTGTTTTCTGAAATTAGGGATTTTTGAAAAATTATTATTTTTTATTAATTATTAAGTGTGTTTAGGGCATGATATGATTTATGGTGATTTCTAGTGTGCTTAGAACCATTTCCTAAGTCATGCTAAGTCATGACTTATGACTTTGTGATTTTGGTTAATATAACTTAGTGTAAACCTTAGTTTTCTCTAACCTAGAAGTTGCCATGACCATGAGAGCTTAGCCGTAGGCTTAGAACATCAAATTAGTGGTTTTTGACCAAAAGGGTATTTTGGTAATTTACTAAACTTTATTTGAGATTATGTGATTTTATTATTATTTAATCATGGTTAAAGTCCCATGATTAGTCCCTAACCTATCCTAAACTAGAGGTTAGCCACTAACCTAGAAGCATTAGGAAGAAGTTTTGGCCATGGGATAAAGTGGTTAATATCTAGATATTAACTTTATTGATATTTTGCACAAAACACTCCAAATATCTAAACCCTTTACCAAAGTCCAAGCCTTAGCCATGAAGGAAGGGGCAAGGACACCCCCCATGCCATGGCCGGCCAAGGACCCCCCCTTGACAGCCTACACATTCTATTTAACCCCTTGAATTAATTCATGAATAAATTACATAAAATTAATTCCTAGAAAATCCCTTTTCCTTCAACCCTTCATAACTTGAGGAATATTGATCCAAATTCACTCTAGTCCCTTGCATTGGGACCCTACAACATCTAGGGTGCTAAGGGGAACTAGCAATCAAGGATTTGGAAGCATTGGACATCATCAAGTGGAAGAGCACACACCCCCATTTTTATTGATTTTCCTTGGATTTGCACAATAGGTAATTTTCCTCAAACTTAGTTAAAACCCTATTTTTTCTTCATAAATGCATTCATGTAGGACTACCATAACTGTGGGTAAAGTTCGGTAGAAATTAGAAGTGGTTTGGTATCCGTATCGGACACGTATCCTAAGCTAAAAACCCTTGTTTGTTGAAATGCCACATAGGATTTGTTTTTGTTAAATTGTAGAACAAATTACACAAACTTGTAGCCCTAGACTTGCTGATCACAGAACACGTGGACTGAACACATTTTAGTGCTGTGTCCGTGTCCAAATTGGACACGAACCGACTGCACGAGACCCTCGTGTATGTCCTGCTACCCCACACTTCGTGCGCACTGCACAGGCCACTAGGACACATAAGATTTGACACAGACAAGGGGGCAATGTCTGCGAACATGCCCCCAAAGTCTCGTGTCGCATCGTGTCGTGTCGAGTGAGAAAACTCACTCGCACTGGACACGCGCTGTCAGCGCACACGCGCGCAGGCACGACTTTGAGCGTGTCGTGTCGCATGGACACGACACTAGGGTGTCTCGTAGTGACACGGGCATGAAGCCCTACACGTGGCGTATATGTGGACACGAGCACGTGGTGTGTCGTGTCCTTTGTCGCGAGTACGACGCGTGTAACCGCGTGCACGACGCTGTCGTAACACGCGTATATCAGTCGTATTTTCACGACTGATACGGTGTTCGTTCTGTGTCCACGAGTGTCGTGGACACGTGTCAGGGTGTGGAAAGTGTAGCCCTACGTGTGGGCTACATGTATGCACGACCACGAGACGTGTCGTGTCTCGTGGTGTGTCCACGAGCTCCTGGAACGCGTGCACGACACTGTTATTGTGTGCGCGTATCAGAGCTTACCCGAGTGTTTGTTTTACGTGTTTGGACACGTGAAACTGTGTCGTGGTGTCGTGTCGGGAACCTAGGACACTAGTATATCTATGGGGCATTAGTTACCAACCGTTTGACACGAGCCATAGCTCGGTTTAGTGTGGGTAATTTGAATTACCTAGTTTCAAGCAACTGTGCACAGGTTTCCTGTTTTGGGATTTTTCCCAGATTTTGAATATGGATTTCAAACCCGATTTTAGTATGATTAATCCATTGTGAGAGTGTATTTTAGTATGTATATGTGTAGTATATATGTATATGTGAGTGTGGGTCAATTTTGGGAGTATTTGGTTGGGTATTTGTGGAGTTATGTATATATATACATATGTATGTATATATGTTATTGTGTGTGTGTTAGGGTCTGGAACTTGGTTCCAGAAATCTGGGAACCATTCTCCCCCTTCACTGTCCTGTGTTCACTCCCCCTTTCTCTCACTGTCCTGTCCTCTTCTCTCTCATTCTCTCTCTCTTATCTATATATATGTAATATATATATATATGGGTTGATATATATATATAGATATATATATATATATATATATATATATATATATATGTATATATACATATATAAAGGATATATATACATTTGTGTTAGGTCTAAATAGGTCATATATAATGTATTGTATACATGTGGGTTTGTATTGTATATAGTATTCCTATTTTGGTATATGGGTAGATAGAGTCTATATATATATATATATATATATATATATATATATATATATATATATATATATATATATATATATATATATATATGTATAACTTCTAGTTATAGGTTGTATAGAAACCTATGACTATGGCCTATAGCCAAGATCATTAGCCTATGGCTTGGGGCTAGCCCTAATGGCCCAAAACCCTACTTGTTGACCCTTGATTACTAAGGGTTGACCAAAGTCAACCTTAGGTCAAACTTGACCTAGTTGACCTAGATTGAACTTAAATTAACCTAGAATGACTAGTTTGACATTGGTTGACCTAACTTGACTAGTAGACCTAGTTGACTAGATAATTGACAATTATTGACCAAAGTCAACTATTGGTCAACCATGACCTAGATTGACCTAGAAATGGCTTGGATGAACATAGAAGGACTAGTTGACTAAGTTTGACTGAACCCTAACTAATTAATTATGTTTAACCACATGGTTATGAGGGTAGTCCCATGTAGATTAAGATATGTATGGGGTTAAGTGAGATACTTAGAGTTGAGTCATGACTTGAGTTGGAGTGTGGGATTATCTTGATTATAGGATTAAGGTTGGTATTATATATATGTATTTATGTGTGATATACTTCGTATAGATAATTGGTTATACCTTAACATTGTGGTATAGTATCTTTGGTATCCTAAGACATGTTAGCCCATGGTTGATTAAGTTAGTCTTATGGAGTATTAACTTAGATAGTTGACCATTAGTCAAGATTGACCTAATTACCTTGCTGACTAGTCTTTGTTTGACCAATACCTTAGTTGGTCTAAGTTTGACCTAGACTTGACCCAGATTGATCATGTTGACTAATATTTGACTAGAATGTTGACCAAGAGTTGACTTTAACCTAGATTTGACTAAGCTTGACTTGTTTAACCTTGTTTAACCTTGAATGACTTAGTTTAACTTCTTGTGACCTAATATGACTTGATTTGACTTAGTTCGACTGTAGAGTTGACCAAGTTTGACTTTGACCTAAATTGGCTTAGAATTCATATAGATTGCATTGTAGATTTTATTTATCTTTATTTTGGACATGTCATAATTGTATTACTCTATTCTAGGACATTGTGACCCTGGTACAAACATCTGATATTATACTACTCTTTCCAGAGTGTCAGGCGAGTACATTCTCTGATAGTTCTTTCATTACTTGTCATTTACTGTATTTCAGTTCTAGTTAGCTATATGTGATTCTCTGTACAAACACGATTAGTATTGCTGGATCCATTACATACGACATTCATTTATTCATGTCTGGCCTCTATATCTGGAATCACTACTGGCATCACCCTACTGGAATCATTTCTGGAATCATTGGCTGGACTCATACTGGTTGTAGTGTTGGATTATGGATTCATTTATGGGCGGGGAAATACTTGAGTAGACATGTGAACATACCTAAAATCTGGAACCACCTCCCTTAGAACTATTCTGGAATGCTAGCCATCCCACACTTGACCGAGTGTGCGATGTGCCTGATTACCCCTAGCCGTTTACATGTTGATCTCAGTATTTTAAAACACACTGTTAGAGTATAGTCTGGACTTACCCTGGAATCATGGATCACTACTGGATTCATTTTTACTGGACTCATCTTGTACTGGAATCATCTAGTATTGGATTATATGGACTGGACTCACACTGGGATTATATTTTATACTGTCTGGACTTATACCATGTTATTCTAGTTCAGCTAGTTTACTACAGTCTTCTTTGCCATGTCTTCTTCTCTTGTTAGTTACTTTACTTTCCTTGTACCCTCACTGTTTCTCTACATCATTATCTGTATAAAACTGCCATGCTCATCTGTATAACTATCTAAAAACTGCTTTATAGTCTTTGTCATTTACTTGGGATTTCTAGATGAGATGTGCTCGTTCCTGTCCTGATTGGACCTGTTGAAAATATTACAGATGATACTCCTGACGACACATGCCCTACTTACCATGGACCTGGCGAGGGATTAGCTACCTTTGGTTCCGACTCTCAGGAGTGATTCAGGAGTTTAGCTAGTAGGCTTACTTAGCTTTCATGTTTTGAGCTTGTTTGTATTAAACTTGAGATATTGAGTTTTATTAGAGTTTGTTTGAGATATTGTTGTTATTATTTTAGTAGTTTAATTTCTGTTGTTGTTAGTTGGTATCTAGATTTCTGTGTTATCTTATTGTGCTTAGACTGTGATTGAGTATATCATATCTTTTACTTGTCCTCCCTTCGGAGTTGAGATCTTGGCAAGTACATTATATACACTGCATGAGATTAGTTAGCAACCTAGGACAGCGTTCTACCGCCGACACTGCAGCGTAGGCTGGATGTACCCACTTCTCGTGCCCCTACACAGGGTGCGGGTCGTGACAGGTTTTAACCCAGGTACCAGTTTTGTTGTTGGTACCGGTCTGGAGGAAGGCCCTTAAGGGGCCAAGAAAAGAAAGACTAGAGCTGAGGTACCAGATTTGGGCTCCGCTGCTGAGGGTGACGAAGGCAACGAGCATGATAAAGATGACTCTATCCTTCCAGTGGCCGATGCAGAGGTGGGTCAACCGCCTGTTTCGTCAGATGAGACGTTGGGGGATCAGTCCCTCGTTGCGCCTGGTCCTACTCTGAAATGTAGCAGGCAAGTTTCTCCTGTTGGCGGTGTTACTCGATCCCGGAAGCTGGTTACGACTAGGCATCGCCCGCTCGCCATAAGAGAAAGTGGAGAAGAAGTTAACCCTGCGTCAGAGGTAACAAAAACTGTTCTCGATTTCTTTTTCCTTCTTTCCTTCGAGCTTCAATTCTAACCGTCTTTGTTCTCTCTTTTAGGTGTCAGGAGAAGAAGAAGAACTTCAAGATGTCGAGGCGGTGACCCAGGACGACGGGGACTCCTGCGAGCCTGTTCCTTTTCAAGATGAGGCAGATTAATCTGTATCCTCCTTCAAGGTGACAGGGACAGAGGACGTGATTGGGTTTAACTCGGGGATCGTGGATGAGGGGACCACGCCAGTTGTGGATGAGCTGCAGCCTTCATGCCCCTCCCCTGGTAAGATTAGCCGAATCTTGACCTGTGAGGAAGCCTATCTGCTCTATCATCACATCCTTCGGGTTACGTCGATTGATTGTTATTCTGGACATACAGGTCCTACCCCTCCGGTGTTGAGGACGGACGTTGTTGGGACCACCCCAACCGAAGGGGCATTGGTGGAGAAGGGTGTACCTTTTCACCGTCCGACTTGTCTTGATGGGCCTTCTGGGGGCTCGAGTTTAGCGGGTCAGTCATCGGAGCAGTCGGGGCATGGAACGATGGTCCTTGTGTCATCCTCTGCTCCGGTGGATCCGAGAATCGACCTTTCTGCCCTACCGAGTATCCAAGCTTTCCGGGCAGCGGAAGATGAGTTGGCCGCTATTCATGCATCGTTCTACTCGGACTCCGTTCCTTCGGTGGTGAGTTCTAGCGTTACTCCTTCGACGTTGCCGTCCCTGCTTCCCCTGACGCCATCCTCTGCTGAAGTTCTGGATGACGCGTTACAGGACGTGGTTGCCAGTTTTTATCATCATTTGAGTAGGGGAATCGAGGCTGCTGTGGAAAGGGGAACCTCCTTCACCTTGGCCCGCCAATGCGCCAGGGTCAAGTAAATATCCTTAGTGATCTTCCTATTGATGCAGGGGTGGCTTCGCTTCTAGAGGCAAAATTGTTGGAGGCTGATCAGCTGGTGGCCGAGCTTCGAGTATTGCGGCAGGCTGATCTGTCTGCTGTTATAAACGAGGAGCGGGATTCTCTTATCGCTGTTATAGAGAGAACTAGAGCTGCTCGGGATAGGACCAGACCGGCCATACTGAAGGATCTCAGCGACTTATCTGGCCGGTATGATCAATTGAGTTACGCGAATGAAAATGTCACGGCCCGGGAGGAATCTGTTTCTCGTGAGATTACTGAGACGCGGAAGCAGATCCTTGCGCTTCAGAAGAAATTGGCTTTCTTGGAGTCTAAACTCGAGACTACCCGCAATGACAGGGGACTAATTGTTCAGGAGGCTGACAGGGTTACTCAAGCTTCGACTGACCTGGAGACTGCCTTGAAGAAATTGGAAGATGACTGTCAGGCGTTCCTGGGCTTGGACAATGAGGAGCATTTACGCCAGGAGGCCGAGCGTCGTGCTCGGCAACGGATTGAACTGGGGACCACCTCAGTAAGAAACCGTCTCCTAGAATTGAGTAATGCTGAAATGTAGTCGGCCTTTTCTTCTTGTTTTGTTTCTGTTTTCTCTCTTTCTGAAGGGGACATAATCCCGAAATATGTAATGCTTTTTTTTCTTTCAAATAAAGAGTACTTTCAATTCTACCCTTTATTTGTATTGCCTGCTGCGCCTGTGATATTGTGGTGACGTTTTCCCCCGCATAGGGGATATATTTGTGGACCTATTACCCATGACGTACCTTGGTTTTAGGTAGAGGTAACAAGTTTTGGTCAGGGTACCTGAAGCAGCCATAGCGAAGTGGTCATGGGTGCTCTTGGTATTGAGAAAAGGAATGCCGTAGAGCAGCTAGGCTCCTGGGGCCTGATGAGGTGATAGGTTTGTGCTGAGAAATTTAGCTGAGGATATTTGTGGGCCTATTATCCTTGGCATACCCTGGCTTAGGATACTGATAATAGGATGAAGGGGAACCGACATACTTGCTCAGAGGTAACGAGGACATGGCAAGTGGGAAGGTCTTTTAAATGTAGAGTCTTCCTACTCAGAGGTAATGAGAACATGGCAGGAGTGAACTCGACGGAGGATATTGATGGTCAACAGAGGACATTTGTGGACCTATTACCCTTGGCGTACTCCGATTGTGGGTACAGATAATAGGTCGAAAGGGGATCATCATACTTACTCAGAGGTAATGAGGACATGGCAAGTATGAAGGTTTCTTCGACGGAGCCTTCCCATTCAGAGGTAATGAGGACATGACAGGAGTGGGCTCAATGAAGGAGGGCACATAGAACGACTCAGAGGTAATGAGGACATGGAAGTTCTAGGTAGGGGGTAATTTGTTTTTGGCGGAAGTGGGACGGCTCAGAGGTAATGAGGACATGGCCGTTTTGGAAATTTGTGGATCGATTACCCTTTTTTGTGCACTGGGAGTGCGGGTATTAGATCATGAGGGAGGATCTCCTTCAAGAAGAAAGTTCAGAGGTATGATCATACATGACTTGCTACCTGGAAGAGTGACCGAAATGTGAGTTCAGAGGTACCAGCGGGTACATGACTCGAGAATCTGGAGAATGGGGAGTGTGAGTTCAGCGGTACCAGCGGGTACATGACTCAAAAATCTGGAAATTTATAGGGTGAGTTCAGTGGTACCTGCGGGTACGTGACTCGATAATCTAGGAATTTATGGGGTGAGTTCAGTGGTACCAGCGGGTACGTGACTCGATAATCTGGGAATTTATGGGGTGAGTTCAGTGGTACCAGCGGGTATATGACTCAATAATCTGGGATGTTGTTTAGATATAATATTTCTTCAGGAACTTGCCGTTGACGGGCAACATAAGTAAGTCTCCATTTTGCTTAGCGAGGCGGTAAGCACCGTTGGAGAATACTGTCTCTATGATAAATGGGCCTTCCCATTTTGGCTGGAACTTGCCGGCGGTCTTGTGAGTCATGACCATTGGCCTCCGGACTGCCAGAACAAGATCGCCCACTTGGAATGTTCTGATTTTGACCTTCTTGTTGAAGGCTCCTGAGATGCGTGCTTGGTACAGCTCGATCCTTTGCTGAGCTAGGAGGCGCTTTTCATCTAAGGCCTCTAACTCTTGCAGTCGACGTCGGTAGTTGTCATCCGTCGTCAATTGATAAGTGAGGTTGACGCGGAGTGAGGGTATTTGAGTCTCTAATGGGAGAACTGCCTCACTCCCGTATACTAGAGAGAATGGCGTATTCCCAGTGGCTGTTCGAACTGTGGTACGATAAGCCCATAAGCATTCGCCGAGTTTTTCGTTCCAGTCGCGTTTGTTGGAGGAGACAAACTTCTTGAGGAGTTTGATGATTGTTTTGTTGAACGCCTCTGCTAACCCGTTTGCTGCCGGGTTGTACGGCGTCGAAGCGATATTCTGAATACGGTGTTTATCGTAAAACCGATAGAATGCGTGGCTTGCAAACTGCGGACCATTATCATGGATGATCCTTCGGGGCAGTCCAAAGCGGTAGATGATGTGATACTTAAGGAAGCTGATCACGTTTGAAGTCTTGACTTCTGCGAGTGGGACAGCTTCCGCCCATTTGGAGAAGTAATCAGTGATCGCAAGTATGAAGCGATGTCCTCGGGAGGAAGGTGGGGTGATTGGACCAATGATATCCATTCCCCATGCTTCGAATGGCCAGGACGCCACTATCGGATGTAGAATTTCGGATGGTTGGTGAATGATGTCCGCGTGGACTTGGCAAGCTTTGCATTTTCTAGCATAATCTATCGCATCTGCCACCATCGTGGGCCAATAGTAGCCCATTCGGCGAAGGTGATCTTGTAGTTTTGGGCCGGGCTGGTGGGCCCCGCAGATACCGTCATGAGCTTCTCGTACTGCTTCTTTGGCTTCTGTGTTTGACAGACACCGAAGCAGTAATCCGTCGTAGGAGCGGCGATACAGCATCTTCGTCTCCGTATCGTAGAAGAATCTGAGAGAACGCCTTCTGATGGAAGTAGCTTCCTTTGGGTTCTCGGGCAGGATGTCGTAGACGACGAAGTCGATGAATGGTTGTCTCCAATCTGGGGCATCATCGATCGTCTGTGCAGAATAACTCGCCACGTATTACACATTATTTTTGGGACAGACCAGTTCGTGGCCTATCACATCCACTGATTGGCGATCGTAATTCGGAACTGCTAGGGAAGCGGCAAGACCAGCTAGGGCATCGGCTTCAATATTTTGGAGTCTGGGGACGTGCTCGATGAAGAACCCCTCAAATGACGAGATGATATCGATCGCTATTTGGTGATAAGGGATCATGTCTTCGTGGCGGACTTCGTACGAGCCCCGGATCTGATTGACGATTAGTTGGGAATCGCCGTGTGCTTCAAGATATTCTACCCCCAGCTCTCTTGCAAGTTGGAGGCCAATGACCAGAGCGTTGTACTCGGCCATATTGTTAGAGCAGGGCTCGGTGAGGGAATAAGCGCGGTTAATCGCCAATCCGGAAGGGGAGATCAGCACTACCCCGACTTCGACGACTATATTGCCTTTAGGTCCGGTCCTTGAAGCACTGTCAAAGAACATTCGCCATATAGCCTCGTGAGAGGTTACATGCGAGTCGGCGACCTCGTCTGGGATCTCTTTATATATTCTGGAGGACTCCGAGCCTGGGTGGGCTGCTAAAAAGTCTGCCAGAGCTTGACCTTTGACTGCCTTTTGTGGGACGAAGATCATATGATAAGGGGACAACAATATTGCCCATGTAGCGAGGCGAGAGCTGAGTGCCCCTGGTTTAGTCATGAGGACCCTGAGAGGGTTGACTCGTGAGATCACATGTATCGTTTGTCTGGTGACAAAATGTCGCGTTTTCTGAATGGCGAACACCAGGGCGAGGCATTCCTTCTCCACAGTGGTGTATCGGTGCTCTGGCCCAATCATCATTCGACTGAGGTAATATATGGCCTGCTCATGGCCTGCATCATTGTTCTGTGCCAGCAAAGCCCCGAAGGAGTGTTCCATTGCTCGTACGTAGAGCAGGAATAGCTTTCCAGGAACCGGGGCTACCAAAATTGGAGGATTTGACAAATATTCTTTGATGCTGTTGAAAGCACGCTGGCATTCCTCGTCCCATACGAATGAGACTCCTTTCTTCATGAGGTGCGTGAATGGTCGGCATCGCCCGAAGAGGTTGGAAATGAACCTTCTGATGTAAGCTAGCCTCCCTTGAAGGCCTTTGAGTTCGCAGAGATTTTTCGGGGGACCCATCTCCATGATTGCTTTCGTCTTCTCAGGATCTACATGGATACCCTGTGCGGTGATGATGAAGCCCAAGAACTTCCCGCTGGATACGCCCAGAAAGGACTTCGTAGGGTTCATTTTCAAATTGTGCGCTCGTATTAGGTCGAATACCGTCCTTAGATCCTACAGATGGTCTCCCTTGCTACGGCTCTTAACGGCTATATCGTCAACATAGCACTCCACCGTCTTGCGTAAGTGGTCTCTGAAGATGATGCTCATGGCTCTTTGATATGTGGCGCCAGTATTCTTTAAATCGAACGGCATGACTGTGTAGCAGTACGTGCCAATCGATGTTCGAAATGATGTATGCTTTTTATCATCAGGAGACATTTTGATTTGGTTGTACCCCGAGAAGCCATCCATGAACGACATACGTTCGAAACTGCAGGTATTGTCGATCATGATGTCTGTGATAGGAAGGGGGAATTCATCTTTGGGGTACGCCTCGTTCAGGTTGCGGAAGTCGATGCAGATTCGAATCTTTCCATTCTTCTTGAAGACGGGTACTATATTGGCGACCCAATCAGGATGTTGCTCCTCATGAATGAAGCCGCTTGCTATCAGTTTGTTGACTTCGGCTTCGATCGCATCTATGATGCCTGGATGGAAGCGTCGCTGTTGTTGCTTGAATGGCTTCGCATCTAGTCGAATGTTAAGTTTGTGAAGAGCAATGTCGGGATTTAACCCTGGCATATCTTCATAGCTCCAGGCGAACACATCAATGTATTCTCTGACAAGTTCTAGCAGCGACTCCCGTTTTTCGTCTGCTAGGCTTTTACTGACGAAAATTGGTTTTGGAGAAGATTCGCTGCCGAGATCCACTTGTATGACCTCATCTTCAGTGGGAGGTTCTCTCAGTTCGAACCGCTTTTCCCATTGTGCATCTAATTGCTGGGCCCATGGCTCTAGCTCGAGGATTTCGAGGATGTCTTCATCTTCCTCGTAGGCGTCGGCGAATGCCATGTTGACTGACATGACTTGTCTGAACACATCTCCGATGCTGGTATCTGAGTCGGAAGTTGGTGACCCGGTTGAATGTGACTGCCAGTCGCATTCTTCATCTGAACTCTCAGGGGTCGTAGTAGGCGTTACATGCCCTAACTCGCATCGAGTTTTGTTATAGTAGTTCCGTGGTTTGCCCGTCGGGACTGGCGGCTTCAAAGGTAATCGTCGCCCAGTGCCGTAGTTCAATCCCGGCATCGTCTCCAGATCATACCCCTATTTTTGCATGAGATATTTGGATTGAGGGCTATAGAGATACAGAGATAGACTCCCGGTATCTGACCCGAGATCGGCTTCTTCTATGGTGAGGGGATACGGGTTGTTCATCCGGACGAAGATGATCGGATGATCTCCTCCCTCGATTATTCGGTAAGCGTCTTCTACTGGAGTAAGCCGGATCGCGGTGTACACATTTGTCACTTGTGTAGGTGAGTGCCTATACCGTGTTCCATAGCGTACATTGTACATAGCTTATTGAGCTCGGTGTAGTTCAAAGATAACCCTTTATTGATGAAGTAAGGTATCTTTTCTAGGAGGATTACATCATCAGCGGAGGGGACATCAGTGTGGGCAGCCACCTACTTGGCTAGCTTCGGTTCCTCTTCGGCTACCCCCTGTGTGAACGAAGACTGAGAGGACGACCTGGGAAGCTTGATTGTCAGTGGTTTAGTTGATGGAGCAAAGCGTGGAGTTGTTGGCAGACTAGCGACCCCCAGTTTGGCATTCGATGTGGGGCGAGGAGTGGCCGGTTCGCTAGAAGTGTCAGACCTTGCATCGGGGTGACAATTATTCTTGGGAAGACGTATCGTCATTGGTGGACGTACTAGTAGTGATGATAAGGTGAAGGTGGTGGTGATGATGATGATAGTGGGTGGTGGTATTATTGGTGGTGATGGTGTCATGGTGGCAGTAATATTAATGACCGTAGATGGCCAGAGTACGGGTTATCATGAAGTCAGGTTAGTAGTATGGTACTGGCAGTGGTGGTATGGTGTCGATGACTGGTGGATGGTCAAGACAGGGATAGGGTGGCTGGTGATGGTGTTGGTGTGGTCAGGGAGAAGAGTGAAAAGGTGAAGGTGGTACGGATGGGACCAGTGGCGGTGAGGATATTGCTGATGGTGTTGGTAGTGGTCTACATGAGAATTAATGGGGTCAAAGGAGTCAGGGAGATGGTGGTGGCAGCAGGTGGCGGTGACAGTAGTAGACTTGGGGTCAGCCGAAAGAGGCAGGGTTTGGTAGTGGTGATGCGGTGGTGGTACAGTAGGATAGTGGTCCGGGAAGGAAGGGAAGGAGAGGGACGATTTGTTGGTCGACTAGCTGGGTTGCAACGGCGAAGGTAGCCGAAATAAGGAGGTCGTGTGTGTGAGTTTGATATGGAAATTTCTTGTGTATATTTTTTTGTTGGAATTGTCACGCCCCACTCCCAAAACATATGAGATTATGGCATAACCTGGCCAGCTGATACGACCTAGAGTGAGATGTCCAATTTAATGGACTCACTTAGGTGTACTATGCTGTAATTGTAACTATACTACACAGGTAGAAGGTAATATTTAAATCTCATCCACAAGAACAAAGAAAGAATTGCTGAAATATAAAACTAAAAATGCATAGAGTCTGAATAAAATACAACTGAATAGTCTGGTGGGTACAAACCCACAGAGTACAACACTGAATAAAAATACTGAAAGTAGAAAGATAACTAGTCATGAGCATCGACTAACTAGATAATGATGCTCATAACCTAAACATTATCATACCCTAAGTCAACGGAACTCCTCAGGAAATACCTCATCGTCTTCTGCAGCAAGTCCTGTCTCAAGTCCCGATTCGCACCCAGTCAACTGCAAGTGCTCGTCTAAATCTGGAAAGCAACCAGTCCTCGGGGGACATAGCAAGATATAGAGGAAACATGCTATAAGGTAAATACTGAATAACTGTAAAGGGTGAACTAACTAGCTAAGTGAATACACTTTGAAGACAACCCTGGTACGTATGGGTAGGTAAATAAGGATTTGGCGTCGAAGCACGGGCCGACGTCGGATCACGAGCTAAGGCCCCACCGGGTAACACTGAGCTCAATGGCCCTTACTGAATGTAACTGTCTGTCCCATACGCCTACTAATTGTCTTTCCCTGTCCCTCGAAAATATACAAGTCGTATCCGCCACTTGAATATTTCGACTCTCAATGCAAGGTCATAATAACTAGACACAACCTAACCATTCTATGTACCCGAGTATGAACCCTTTTGCACTAGTAGCTAGCCAGATGCGCAAGCCCGTGCCATGGTATGAACTCACTCAGTGCCGTATCGTAACACATGTCAAGGTCATGGGAATCATGATTATGATTCCCCAACTTAGGGATGTCACCTAGGACTAAGTCAGATACATGAAACTCGATGACAATGTCGTCATCGACTGTATCTGAGGGGTCACTCGGACACACAACTACGTCCACTCTACCAAGTGTACAATATAAGTATGAATGAATAAAACCAGTAATACAAGGCAAGGTATACTTGCCTGAAACTTCGGGAAGCGCGAGCGAAGCTCCGGTACCTCCTGTCTCGATCACGTCGACAGAGAGACATGTAAATACACAACCAACACTTACGATACGCTAAACAAACATTCATGATTTATATTTTTATATCCACACACATTTTAGAGTATACATTATACGTACTTTATATCACATTTATATATTAAGTTACATTTATCCAATGGAGTACACATACAAGTTCATATATGTATAGGGACATATATATACAAGTATAGGTGCCTATCCACAAGTTTCATATGAAAAGTATATATATATATATATATATATATATATATATATATATATATATATATATATATATATATATATATATATATATATTTTAAGTTTCATATGAAAAGTATATATTTTTTTTTATATGTACTTTCCATATAAGTATAGGTGCATATCCACAAGTTTCATATCCACAAGTTTCATATGAAAAGTATATATATATATATATATATATATATATATATATAAAAATATATATATATATATATATATATATATATATATATATATATATAAGCATAGGAATTTACGTACACAAGTCCTATATTTATATGGAAAGTACATATACCATTTATTTTACATGCATATAATGAGGGCAATGAGTATATAAATATATGGAAAAAGTGTATATATATTTATAAGGAAAAGTGTACATATCTAAAAGTGTATATATATGTATATTTGAAAAGTATATATACATATGTACATGTATATGAAAGAGTGTATATATATATATATTTATATATATATATATATATATATATATATATATATATATTTTAATATTTATATATATATATATATATATATATATATATATATATATATATATATATATATATATATATATATATATAAATATTAAAATATATATATATATATATATATATATATATATATATATATATATAAATATATATATATATATATATATATATAAGAAATGATCCCTCTGTACTTCCGTCCCCCTCTCCCTTTGGGGAGTTTCTAGGAACTCCCCCAGCCCTCTTCCGCTCGGTTCCTGGCGGCCCTCCTCCGGCGCGAGATGCCGCCTCCATGGCCGGCCGATGCCCTCGCCCTGGTGGGCATCACCCCATCGGCAGCTACGCACCCTCTTCCTCAGTCATCTCAGCAGCCCTCGACGTCTCTTCCGCTCGGCCCATCCCCAACCCCCTCCGACGTCCCGGACTCGGCAGCCGGGCATCCCCGGTCAGCCAACTGCTTTCTCCAACCCCCGTCTTGGTTCGGCCACCCGGCTCGTCCGCCGTCCGCCCCCAACCAGAGGTCCGTGCCTTCCTGGGCCGGGCGAGCCGCGACGTTCAGCCTCTAGCTTCAACCCTCCCTCTCTCCCGCCCTCTTTCGAAATTCGAACGACCCCTCTGACTCATCGGGTGGGGTACTTCCCTGCAGTGCAGGTGTTGGGCGTCCCATCGATAGACACCTCGGGTACGCCAGTCCAGGCGCCCACCTTGAGGCTGTTTCGGATTTTTACGTGCCCTCTGCTGCACGTAATTTCGATTTTTATGCTGCCTATGGCAACGCGTACCACCCTCCTATCATTTTGGCTGGTGGGCCCCACCTACCCGGAGATCATTTTCCTGGATTTTACGCTCACGGATCCCTCCATTCGGCGGACCAGCGGTCCCCTGCTGTTTATGCTCCCTATCCCTCAGCGTATAATCCCTCCTTTTACCCCAGGCCCAATAGTGGGGCCCTCCATTCCAACGCTTACCATGCAGCTGGAGCATTCTTGGCTTCCGCTCCTACTGGTGGGACCCCCTACTCAAGCGCTTACCCATCCGCAGCTGAAGCGCACTACTACTACCCCTCAGGTGGGTCCCACCCTACAACCGATCATGCAGCTGCTGTGTTCTTCACTCGCGCACCTAGTAGTGGGACCCCCTATACCAGCGTCCATCCATCAGCAGGCGCAGCTGCGTACATTCCCTTATTATTTTTTCTGTAGTGGGGAGCATGTATGGTTGTTTTCAAGAAAGACCATAAGCAGGATTTTAAATTTCTCCATTGTTGGGAAGAGCTTCGCCATTGCACAAAATGGCACTCATCTACAGATGAGAAGGAGGCCAGGGATGTAAGCAGACAAGGTCGGGTTGGAACAAGTCGAGCAAGTAATCGAAATATGAGTAGACAAGGTCGGGGTGGAACAATCTTTGACTCATGCAGTCCAGGACTTGAAAGCATAGACGACTCTTGCAACAATCCAAATATAAATGCTGCAGATTCAACTTTGGGTACACCCTTCAATGTTGATGAAAATCCTCCAAATAGTTTTCATTCTGATGCACCTATCCAACGACCATTAGGTCAAAAATCAGCAAAAGAGAAACGTCGTCGCAGTGGGGCAGGTGCTTCAGAAGCATCCTCTACTGCAAGTGAGAGGTTGACTGCAACTGTATCTGCCTAGAGAGAGTCATCGGAGTCCCGTTTGAATCATTGAAACAAACAGCAGAGGAGCAAGCATTTCATGCTATAAAAAATGCAAAGCTTGAATCTGTACAGAAGAGTATAACCATTACAAAAGAACTTGCAGAAGCTGAGAAAGAACGGTTACCACTTGACCCAAATCTCAGTGTAGATCGGGTATTAGCAAAAAGGATTACAAGAATGAGGGAGTTGGAGCTCTAGACAGAGAACACAAAGGTACTAAGAAAGTCTACTTTTGATTTACATTAATAATTTCAATAGTGACCCTTAATTTGATTATGCCATCGTTGCTTGTTATATTGTTTTAATGACAGAGATTAGAGCACTTGAGTATTCTCCGGGTGGCAATAGAAGAAGGCGTATGAACATGGATGGAATCCCCCAGAGTCCTCGTAACGTTCCAAACGATTTTTACGATGATAATTGTTCTCAAGATGAAGTATGAGATCATTTGTTATGTTTTTTACAATGATGTTGTGGTTTGGGTTCATAGGTGTGTTCAAATGATTTGGACTCATGGCCTGAGTGCTCTTTCATATTGAAATTGTTTGAGATATTTTGAATTGAATTAGAGAAGCCTGCAACATACAAGTTTATAATTAGATTTATTATTTTAATTGCAATTGCTTGGAAGGATCAAGTGGCCCTGCGATGGAAGTGAACTACGAGAATCCATATTGTTTACCTTCTAGTTGTCTTTACATAACCTGAAAGTTTAAACTTTAATGCATTTGCAGGTTGCAGTTGTGTTGTTTATTCGCATAACCTGAAAGTTCAACTTGCATTTGCAGGTTGCTGAAATGGATCCATTAATTCCATGCGTAATCCCTTAATCCATTGCATTTGCAGTTGTGTTGTTTACTGAAATGGATCCATTAATTCCATGCAAACATCCCTTAATCCATTGCAACATTTTTTTAGATCAACTAATCCATTGCAACATACAAACATGCAGAAACCTGCCAATGCAAACTAATCCAATACAAACCTATACAAAAATGCAAACCTGTACAAAAATGCCAATGTAAACCTGTACAAAAATGCCAATGTAAACCAATGCAAACCTGTACAAAAATTCTAATGTAAACCTGTACATTTTTTTAGATCAACTAATCCATTGCAACGTACAAACATGAAGAAACCTGCCAATGTAAACTAATCCAATACAAACTGTACAAAAATGGAAACCTGTACAAGAATGCCAATGTAAACCTGTACAAAAATGCCAATGCAAACCAATGCAAACCTGTACAAAAATTCTAATATAAACCTGTACATTTTTTTAGATCAACTAATCCATTGCAACATACAAACATGAAAAAACCTGCCAATGTAAACTAATCCAATACAAACTGTACAAAAATGGAAACCTGTACATGAATGCCAATGTAAACCTATACAAAAATGCCAATGTAAACCAATGCAAACCTGTACAAAAATTCTAATGTAAACCTGTACATTTTTTAGATCAACTAATCCATTGCAACATACAAACATGCAGAAACCTGCCAATGTAAACTAATCCAATACAAACCTGTACAAAAATGGAAACCTGTACAAGAATGCCATTGTAAACCTGTACAAAAATGCCAATGTAAACCAATGCAAACCTGTACAAAAATTCTAATATAAACCTGTACATTTTTTTAGATCAACTAATCCATTGCAACATACAAACATGCAGAAACCTGCCAATGTAAACTAATCCAATACAAACCTGTACAAAAATGCAAACCTGTACAAAAATGCCAATGTAAACCAATACAAACCTGTACAAAAATTCCAATGTAAACCTGTACATTTTTTTAGATCAACGATCCAATACAAACCTGTACAAAAATGCCAATGTAAAGTTCAAATAATATGCAAAGTTCCATAATTCAAATGGCAGAAACTAGCCAATACAAACATGCCAATGTAAAGTTCAAATAAAATGCAAAGTTTAAAATATATTAGAATACATCAGTACAAATAATGATCTTATGGATATGTTGTTGTTGCTTCTCCTCCAAAATTTGTCCACAAGTGTTCCATCAAGTCACGCCTAAGCCTGCCGTTAACTGTCCTATCCCGTACTTGTTCCATTCGCGAATGAATAAAGCCTCCCAATACTTCTGCATCATGCTCAAGTAATTCTTGTGGAAGAATCTCACCGGGAATTGATTGCCACGGTTCAATTCCAATATGTCGCTCGTCTTCAATTATCATGTTATGTAGTATAATGCAGCACTTCATAATGTTATTCAAAGTATCTTCATCCCAAAATCTTATCGGTCCTTAAGTGATCGCCCATCTTGCCTGCAACACTCCGAATGCCCTCTCCACGTCCTTCTTGCCGCCTCTTGTTTTGTTGCAAAATGTTTCTCAATTTCAGTTCGAGGATGTTTGATTGTCTGGATCAATGTGGCATAGTGAGGGTAGATGCAATCAGTGAGATAGTACGGCACGTTGTACGTACTACCATTTACTTCATACGGGGTGTGTGGGGTTTGACATTGAATGAACATGTCAAAGAGGTGTGAGTGATCCAACACAGATATATCATTGTATGTCCCTGGTGTGCCAAAGAAAGCATGCCAAATCCAAAGGTCCTGAGATGCGATAGCTTCAAGAATCAAGGTTGGTCTACCAGTGTGTCCAACAAATTGACCATGCCAAGCAGTGGGACAATTACGCCATTCCCAATGCATACAATCTAAAGAACCGATCATTCCAGGAAAACCACGAGCCTTATTTTCCAGTAATAGCCGAGTGAGGTCCCTTTCGTTGGGAGCTCGTAAGTATTGTTCGGAGTAGATATCAACAATAGCTTTGCAAAATAAACAAATAGTTTCTATGGCAGTCGTCTCCGCAATCATAAGAGCATCATCCTCATGATCTATTGGGCTACCGTAAGCAAGAATTCGCAAGGCGGCTGTCATCTTTTGGATGGATGAGAATCCTGGTTTGCCAATACAATCATATTTTAACTTAAAATATGGTTGAGTTTCTTCTAAGTCGACACGAATTCGGTGGAACAACTCCCTTCACATTCTAAACCGACGCCGAAACATGCGTGGTGTAAAAATAGCATCCACCGCAAAATACTTTTTAATAAGGTCGTTGTGTGCTTTTGCACGATCACGATTTATGAACGTACGCCTATTGACTCTGGGTTGCTCGGCCTCTTCTAATTCTTCCAAGACATGTTCCAGCATAAAAATATCTTCCATTTCCTTTTGTTGAAGGGCAGCATATTTTTCCATGTATCGCATTTCAAAAGGCCATACCGAAATATCTGTTAAGTGTAAAAATTATGCACCAAAAACAAATTTAACTATAATATGAAGTATAAAAATTAGGCAAGGGAAAAGTAGAAAAAAAATGAACAAAAAGAGCTGTGAGGATTTTTTTATGTACATTCATATTCATCTTAATTACCAAGCTCTGTTCGTGGCTGTTGGGTATTGTAAATAACCAATATTATGAACATAATGAACTTCAGTATTAATAGGTCCGGACACATGCAAGTGGGTCGTTCATCAGGAAATGCAAATGCTTAATATAAGGTGTTGAGAATAAAAAAATACTTTATACTACAAGCTATATAAGAATTATTTTTTTAATTACCTGTTTGGAGTGAAACACTTCTCAGGTTCATTCTTTTGCCGATCAGGCTTCCTGGAAGAGAATTAATTTTAGAAACTCTTTCTTCTTTCCTGTTAAGTTTGTTGTTTATTTGCTTCCTGTAAGGGAATTAATTCTTTCCTGTAAGGGGAAAAAAAGGGAACAAAAATAAGGAGGGAAAATAGGGAGGGAAAAACTAACTAGGAAAGAAAAAGGAGGAAAAATAGGGAGGGAAAACTTACCAGGAAACAAAAAGGAGGGAAAAGAGGGAGAGAAAAATAAGTTAATTTGGAGTTTTTATTTGAAGTGTACCATTGTGTGTCAATATCAAATGGACACTCCAAAAGTAGTTTGAAGTATGGTTTAGAGTATGGTTTGGAGTAGGATTTGGAGTGTTCCCACTGTGGATGCTCTAACTATCGCACAGCATGTACGCACTGATGCACGGTTGGTATGTAAGTCTGAATCTATATACGACTTGCGACTTCCTGGCATATAAGTGTCAAGGCCAATAAATGCGGCACAAACAAGGGTAATCTCTTAATTCTAGGTCTAATGTGCATAGAAATAAATAAGTAACGAAAACAGACCTAAAAAGTAATTTGCATCTAATATGATTTGGAAGAACAATTTATTTTGCAAAAGATAAATAATAAATAAATGCATGCAATATGGTGAGCTAAAGTAAATAAAAATTAATGGCAAGGTATCTTGTCTGGAGGTGGTGTGTGGAATGGCAATACCCAGTAACTCAAATCGTTAGATCAATGAAGTTATGAAAGTAGAACTTCCTCAAATGTCCTCGATTGTCGAAACATGCATCACCAACATTTATGGTATAAGAAAAATATCTAAGATCGTCTACCCATAAGTCTAATTTCGGACATAGCGGCAAAATCATAATTTCGGATCAAATCGTTGTCTACTGTTGGACCCACTTTGCACCAAAAAATGTACCAAATCCTACGGTTGATAAAGTCATCAAGTTATATATCTTCAATCATGGTTTGACAAAATAAACTGAACCGTATGTCCAAATTTGGATTCCGGTGAGCCGTGCACAATTTTGCCTGTTGGATCGTGTCGTGGGCCAGCCAAAATAGTATTCCGGTCGACCTTCTCAGAATCGAACCAAACTTAGCTCATAGGACCAAAAAATTGATATGAGTTTAGTAGCATAAGTTTTGTCTTGATGTGACGAACGTGCACGAAGTTATGGACTATTTTGGAAAAGGACCAATATGGGATACCTCGACTGAAATGCCTCGATTTTGTCGTGCACACACAACCAAATCGAGTTTTGTCGAATCCCATATGCCAGGGAAGTCAATACCCACCATTTGATGCTTTCGATTCATGACCACGTTGCCCGGTTTGTCGGGACGAACGTCGTATTAGAAGTTTCTAAATTTTTGAAACTGTTTTAACAACAATTTAATAAATAAAAAATAAAACCAAAAGTGGGGTCTTAATCACGTATAGGTTATTTATAAGATTGTTCAGGTAGTTTTTAAAAATACATAATAATCTATTCAGAAATTGTCTTCTAAACTAGGGATTTTAATTAAACAAACTGTCGTAATTGAGCATATCACAAGGCAGTTTTTCGTGATTTTAAAGGATTTGTTTAGAAAATTAACGTATCACAATTAAACCAATTGAAGGGTTCCGTAGGTGGTCATGTAGGCTATATATAGGATTTAATATATCAAAATTTGATCCTGCAGGGGGAAAGAAATTAAGGTTCAAAGTGATGTACCTCACAGTTTTATTTTAGAACAGAGGACTCTGTTCTTCTAGATTTTCGGTGACTACAGTAGCCAATGGCGACGAGGCTGGCGACGAAAAGCGGCAGCAGGTGGTGAAGCAACTGGTTGGGTAGGCTATGTTTTGATTCGTGGAGACATATTTGAAGATTGGAAGAGAAGTTTTTGAAAAAAAATAAAATTTATATATAAACTTTTGATGTTTGAACAGATTTGAATCCAAATTTGATTCGAATTCTGCAGATATTTAAATCTGGGATCGGACTCAATCTATAGAGGATCGAATAGGGATAAAAGAGGTTCAAGTTTGGAAAGATTTGGTGCTCATTTGATAAAGTTTGAGAAATTCAAACTTTTGGGAAAAAACTCCTCCCCACCCATGGGCTCGACCTAGGGTTAGAGGAGAATGAACAGTGCCCCATACTGATCATTCATTTTTTTCTCATATATATATATATATATTTTGTTCAGTCCTAATGACTGATGTTTCAGTTCAAAAACTTTACTTCACTACTTGTTCACTAAACTTCCCATTAACTTCCAACCAACTGAACCCCCTACAGTTCAGTCTATTACTGAAATCAATATCTCTAGTTTAGTCCTCAATGGAACTGAACATCTCTTCAAACTGATATTGCCCTCTCTGATACTCTCCACTGCTGTACAGTCCATCATGATACTGCCTTCTTCCCTTCAATGTTCATTCCTATTTTTCTAACTGTACTCAAGCTAACTAAATACCCGGGAACTCTCCTGCACTTGAAAGTGCAATGGAATCCTATTTTTCTTGACACTCAAAGCCGTTGACCAACACACAGAAAATGCTTCATATCTGTGCACATTGTGCATATATGCATACCTGTGCAATGGGATGCCCCCAACCTATCTTCATTACCTACAGTACCCGAGCCTATACCAGCCTGTGCTAACCTCCTTCCTACTGTATAGCAGCCTAACAGCCCTATCAGTTCACCCCCAAGCCTGTGCACACATCTGTGCACAGGTGATATATATATATATATATATATATATATATATCTCCAACGATCAGAGTGGCTTTGTTCGCGGACGGAACATCTTAGACAACATTCTGATGGCCCAAGAAATGATCACTTGCATGAAATTATCGGCTAGGGGCGGGAACAATGCTATCAAACTAGACATGGAAAAGGCGTACGACTTGCTAGACTGGAAATTCATGATCTTGGTATTCAGGGCCTTCGGGCTTTCGAAAACCTGGACCAACATCATTTGGAGATCGATCAGTAACTCGTGGTTCTCCACGGTTATCAGTAGACAAGCAAAAGGCTTCTTCAAATCTAGTTACGGTGTCAGACAAAGAGACCCCTTGTCATCCACCATCTTCATCATCGTCGTGGAAGCTCTAAGCAGAAATCTTAACAAAATGGTGGGATCCCCAAATTTCTAGCATTTTTGTACCACTAATGGATGTCCGATCATTACTCACCTAGCATATGCGGACGATATCCTCATATTCTCCTCTGGGGACGTCGAGTCAGTAGAGGTGGTCCACAACACTCTTCAGAGATATGCTAGATGCTCTGGCCAGCACTTTAATTCCCACAAGCGTGTCATCTACGTCCAGTACAAGACCGACAGGGACCACGCCTCTACTCTTTCCAACATTACTTCCTTCTCTGTGGCATATCCACCTTTCCACTACTTAGGGTGTCTGTTGGGATACGGCAGATCCAATACGGGCATCTTTGAGGGCTTGGTTGGCAAAGTAAGGAAAAAATTGGAGGGTTGGCATAACGCCACATTATCACCCGACGGAAAGATGATTCTGATTCAATATGTGCTCTTCTCGATCCCCATTTACACCTTAGCCTCCTGCTCCCCCCTAAGAAGGTTCTCTCATCCATCGAAAGCCTCTTTGCCAGCTTCCTTTGGGGCCACTGCAACGGTAAGGACAAACACCACTGGGCAAGTTGGGACACCATGGCCAGACCCACCGTCGAGTGAGGCCTAGGTTTTTGTAGGATGTCACATATCGTCGATGCTTTCTCGATGAAGCTGTGGTGGAAGCTCCGAGTGAGCCGTAATTTCTGGGTGCAGTTCACGAAGGCCAGATATTTCAAGCACAGACATCCGTCCACCGCTGACTTCAACTGCAGATCCTCGACATCATGGTGGTGTATCCTTCATGGCCGGAGCCTCGCTGATCCCATGATCCGGTTTCAGCTGGGTTTGGGCGAATCTTCGATATTCTTCGAGCGCTGGGCCAGGGATGAGCTCCTTCCCCAATTATCGTTTGTCCCTACACACTATACGATCCAAGAGATGTGGGATCTATCGGGCGACTGGAATCGGGATAGGATCCGAGAATGGGTTGGAGAGGAAGCTGCAACTATACTCTTCAATGCAAGACTGAAGATCAGCATGGAACCTGACGTACTACGGTGGTCTATTGCAGCCGATGGAGCCTTTTTAGTAGCCTCTGCCAGAAGTGTACTTTGCAGCATCGGGGTGCCTTCCCCCACCAGTGGAGCTTTCTGGCAGGCTTGTATTCCAAAAAAATGGTCCTTTCTCCTGTGGAGAGCTCTTCGCAAAAAGCTCCCCACCGACGATGCTCTCAATACCATCGGCTTCAGCTTAGCATCCTCGTGTCATTGATGTTCGGTACGACATCCAAAAATGGTGGACTATATTTTTTGCTCCGGAGATCTACCTGCTAGGGTTTCGACATATGTCTCTCAGTGTTGCAGACATGACCAGTGCGGTGGAAGCTTCAACGATCTTCTGGCCACTTGGGCTAACGCCATCCGCAGCCACCATATCGTCGCAGCCGCCATCACGTGGGTTATCTGGAAGAACCGCAACAAATTCAGATACAAGGGTTACCAATATTTGACAGATCAACTTATCAGGGAGGTTCTTCGCCAAATCCATAAAGTCAGCAAATACTGCAAGCATGGTCATCAGGACTTCTGGCAGTCCTTGTTCTCTGGACTTTAGTCTCTTAGAATTTGTATTTTATTTTTGTTTGTTGTCTTTTTGCGCTTACCTGTAAAGGCTTCGGCATTTTGCGCCTTTATATGAATAAAAGGGTAGGGGGTTTGCAATATATATATATATATATATATATATATATATATATATATATTGATCTCCGATCACGACTATCTAATTCGACTACAGACTTAGTCGTGTCAGAAATTGATCTCCAAAACATGCCAACTAATCTTACCCCTGAAACATGTCTGGAATTTGCTCTCTGATCACGACTATCTAATTCGACTACGGACTTGGTTGTGTCAGAAATTGGGCGTAAACGTGTTGGAACAATTTTTTCTGTCATGCCTAAATTTTGATCCTCTAGTCTCAGATTTCATTCCTAACCATGACTAAGTTGTCACGACCCGCACCCCTTTTTTTTTGAAACGGATACGAGACATTTCCAAGCCAGCCTACGCCGCAGTGTCGGCGGTAGAACGCTGTCAAGGCCATGAAGATCAAAATCACAAATAATCTAATGCTCATTCACAGAAACTAATTTAACTTACAACGATCACAAGTTTTACATTTGTTGAAAAATATAAACTTGTACAAATAAATGAATGACTACAACTCAACTATCTAACTAGTCTCTAGGCTTTTGTCTGCAAGCATTCCCGTCACCCCCAAGCTAAGTGAATCCACGGCTAACCTGAAAATGTTGGTTTCCAGTCAGGAATGGAATGAGCACAATTCACTGAATGCAATCTCAATAAAGAAAATGACTATAAAACAAAGGTTAGACATCAATCATGAGTTTTGAAAATAAACAGGAAATACAGAAAACCAATAGTAAATAAATAGACACAAAATATTTTTCCCAACTGTTAGAAGTACCTTTGATATGTGATCGGTCTCGGGACAATTATGCGACACTGTCTACACTGTCTAAAGTTACACTGTCTAAAGTTACACTGTCTAAAGTTACACTGTCTACAGCAAATATTGTAATAAAAAAATATTGTCTACAAAATAATAATCATGATCTACACAGTTTAAATGCAATAATAATCACGGTCTACACTGTCTACTTTACAATAAATAAATCACTGTCTACACTGTCTACTTTGTAATAATGAATCACTGTCTACACTGTCTACACTGTCTACACTGTCTAAGGTCAGATCACACATCCTTGGTACTTCTCATTCCCGACTAAATAAGTTATAATAGAAAATAATCACATAACAAAAGGCCAATCAATAAAATATAGTGAAAATCAATATCAAAATGCAGACAATAAACTGTACTCGCCTGTGGTCCTCTGCTGGTGAAACCGATAGTCTGAACTACTCAATGTACCACAATAGTCAAAACCCGTACAACAGTCCCCGAAAGCTGAAATAAATATTACCAATATTTTCAGAATAGTCAAATTACCTAGGATTGCCTGTCCTTAAGTCCAATTCTGGACACAGGGGCAAAACGGTAATTTTGGGCAAAAGCGATATCCGTCGTTGGACTCGCTTTGCACCGAAAAGTGTGCCAGAGTCAACGGTCTCTAAAATCGTTAAACTACATGTCTATAGATCCAATTTTTCGATACGAACCCAACCGTATGTCCAGAGTTGGATTTTGGTGGGCCGTGCACAAAATCACCCGTTGAGTCAGACCGGGGGGGCCTGCGATACGGCTATTTTGTCAACTGTCTCAGAATCAGACCAAACTTGGTATACAAGACCAGAAAAATGATACGGTCCTGATAGCGTAAGTTTCGTCTTGATCTGACGAGCGTGCACAAAGTAATTGAGAAATTTGCATAGTGCACGATACGGTGAATTTCGACGGATACGCATCAAATTTGTCGCGCACACACGACCAATTTGAATTCCGTCAAAGCCCACACGACCACGAAACTGTTACGCAGCTTTCGATGCTTTCGGTTCGCGACCACTTCGTCCGAATTGGCATGACACACGTCGTATGGAACAATTTTAATATTTTGAAAACAGATTTTTGGAAAACTTTGGGATTCGATTTCTCGACGCTCCGTCGATGAATTCAAATTCTGCAAGAAGGGATTCGAAGCCTTACATGTTGTCAAAAGTCTCTTCAAATAAATTTCCTATATTGGTACTGGATCGATCGGGATCTATCCTCGAACATGGGGGTTTGGGCACAGTCATAAAACTGTCAAAAACTGATTTTATTCGGGTTTTTCGAGTCGCTTTTGGGAATCGATGGTTTGACCACATTAGATTCTATATGAAGGAAAATAATCTGGTTTATATTGGAAACATACCCGCGAAGTCGGTTCGTGAAACGGACGAGTGTGGAGGGAGAAATTCTGTCACGAAATTGACTCATTATTGCAACTGCTGCTGTCGTTGCCGTCGTTCCGTCCGTGCACGCGGCCTGTTCTCGGCCTGTGGCCGGCCGACGGTCGCCTGGCCGCGTCGGAGCGGCGCGCTACGTCATGGGGAAGGTCGCCAGGGGGTTGTGGTGGCGTAGGGTGGTTAGGGTTTGCAGTCGACCCTCTCTCTCTCTCGCGCGTTTATATATATCAGTCGGGGGGGTTGATACAGAGGGCTCGGGTTGGGTTCTGAAGAGGTCGGGTTTAGCTCGGTTTTGAGCTGTGGGGAGAATTCTATTAGGGTCGGTTGCTGGGCTGGATCTACTCTTTTTTTTTCTTTTTACTTATTCAATAATAATTCATATATATACTTATACGTATATACATATACGTATATACATACTAATATATATATATTAATATATACACACATTTATTTATCGATAATAATATACCAATAATAATGAAATATTATTATGTAATAACCTCCTTAATAATATTAATATTAATAATAAAATAATAATAACAATAATAATAATAATAATAATAATAATAATAACGAAATTCCATAAATTACTAAGGGTGTATATACAATCTAATAATCCCCAGAAAGTACAAGAATCTATTTATTGAATATTAATTAGTAATGATATTTATAATATTAAAATTACAAATATTTAGAAATAGTCATTAAATCATTAAAACGGAATATAACACACTCATACCAAATTTCATCAACACAATTGTCATTGGACGTGCCGCATGACCTACATGGGCTTGGGCTCAGTTTGGGTCCAGTCCGGGCTACAATGGTATAACCGGTTCCCTAAAATTCAATAATATATAAATAATAAATAAATAAATCTTCGGTAAGGGTTAAGTCGCAAATTGGCCTGGTTTTCCTAATTAGGGCATTACTATGGTTCGGCTTTTCCCACCAGGGCTAATATACTAGTCAAAGCACGCCACTGCACTATCCGTGCCATGATTTCTAGCTGTCTTGTACTCTAAAACTACACCATGGCTAAAGGCATCTACCGTAATAATAACTAAATAATTATTTCTAAAATTCTAAAAATCACCTAAAAATCAATAAATAATAATTATAAAATATTTTCAAAATTCCGGGAAGGGGAGCTACATAAGTTCAACCATCTTCATATCGTTATTATAAATCGTACCTAAGTGATTTTTTGCATTCCTAATTCTTAAGCACGTCTAAGCCTTGATTTTGTACGTTGTCAAGTGGTTTGATCATTAGAAATTTATCGTGGCAATTTGATTTTTCTAACGATGCCAATCGTGTCGTTTTGTATTTGAACATGCCTATATCACCTTGAATCTGATTTTTTGAGCCTAGATCATATTGATCATTCTATACTTAAACCTGATTCTAACCTTATCGTAACTGAACGATTTTGATTTTTCTAGTCGCGACTTTGTGCTTAAATAACTTGAAAATTTTCTAAATTGTGTTTCAAACCTTGATCCTCGGTCACGACTATATGATTTATTTGTCGTACCAGAATTTAGACATGATTATATCTGAACGATTTTCTATTCATGCCGAAAATTCATTACTGTAGACATTTGTGCATAGGTTCCATTCCTAAAACATGCCCAAGTTTTGGTTTTCGTAGTCGTATCTTAGACCGTGTCAAATGAACTTAGATCACTTCCAAATTTTCAATCACGACCAAGCTCAGATCGTATTTCATGGCTAAATTAATCATACTCATTAGATTTTTGATCATGCCTATAAGACCTCGACTTCAAATATTGATTGTGCCTAAAATTTTATAATGGTCATAACTAAGTTTAGACATTGATCGTGCCTGTGCGACTTTGAGCCTAATTTTCATCAAACCTAAACTACTGATCATTTCATGCTCGAATTTCGATTCCACCTTCGATTCTCCTAGTCGTGGTTGAGATCGTGCCTCAATGATTAAGTTATTTCTAAATTGTGCATATATAATTTTGTTCACATCACGATTCTATTGTGCCAAAATTACTAATCGCGTATAAATAATTTTGAGTTGATTATCTTAATCGTGCCAAGTCGTCGAACCTTGATCGTGCCTAGGTTATTGACTAAACTCTCTATCGTTTTGATTCCCTGCCAACCTTTAAATTTTGAGGATAAAATTTCTTTAAGGAGGGTAGATTTGTAACCTCCGTTAACCGATTTCTTGGATTTTTGAAATTTTTGTATTTTTTAATTCTCTGAATTTTCTGAATCTTGGATAATCGTTAATACGATATATCTTCGATAGTAATTCGCTAATGACATTTTGTTGGGCTATTATTTTGTAAAAACTATTATATATGAGATTCTTGTCGTAATAGATTTTCAAATCATTTCCTTAGAAATATATAAGTTGTAAATATTTATTTTATATAAAGAAATATTAGATAAGTTATGTTTATAAATAATAGTTAATACTAATTATTTTAGTTTACAGGTTTTGACAATTTAATGGTTGTTCCTTTTCCCTCGCGTCGGGTTAGTACCAATATCGGTCCTAACGTTAGCCTACCAAGCCTAGGCTTGGATTGTGGGCTACAGCTTTGATGGACAATAGCTAAATTACAATTAGCTAACAATTATTAATAAACTAGTAATCAAATAATTAATTAGTTAATTAATTAATTAATAGCTAGTAATTAGTTTAGTACTAATTAAATTAATGGTTAGCATTTAGTGTTAGCAGTTAGCATTTTTTTTCTAATTCTATTACATCTACATTGATTTTAGGGTTTCTCCTTTCTACCCTATAAATATGCACACTTTTCTAATATTTTGCACAAATCCCAAAACTCTAAAACACACACACATCAGCCGCCATCTCCTAGACCCATCCCCGACACCTTTCCTGCCTCCCCATTTCGGCCATCCCCCTGGTCGATGCCTCCCGAGCACCACCATAGCCACAACAGACTCCTGCCACCACTCACTGCCATGCCTCGACAAAGGCCAGTGGCCGCCGACCCACAGCCCTACCATAGACGCCTCCACCACCATAGCCGTACCATCCGCCACCATCAAACTGGACCGCACCACCGTCGCCACCACTACCAATGCTGCCATCACCACCCGCACTGTTGACACAAAGTCACAGTCAACCAAATATCGATAACATTGACTAAATAATACTTGTAATAATTCAATACGACACACGACGTCTACATCAAGCTCAAGTCAGACGACAGCTCAGTCTTTGTAAATCAGTTATATATGAGTCTGTATTTTATACTTTTATTGAGTCTAGACTGTCGTAAACTATGTCATGCTGAGCTCTTGAGACTTGACCAAAAGCCTACCCAAAAATCCATAAACTCCACCATCCAGAAATAAGCCCATTAGTCCCTTAGAACCATTCTGTGCTCTGGAGACAGAGTTCGGGCCGAACTCTGCCTCCACACAGAGTTCGGGCCGAACTCTGCCTCCACACAGAGTTCGGGCCGAACTCTGTCCCCTAAAAATCAGCAACCTAAATTTTAGGGTTAGCTGGTTGCAAGTTGTCCAACGGCCAAATATTTGAAATTTTCTACCCGAATTCTGGCCGAATTCTGCCTACAAAAACTCTATAAAAAGGCCAAGAATTCTCTCATTTCAAATCATCCAATCTTCTCTTCTCTATTCTCTTGAAGCTCAAATAAGCTATACCCTTTCCATCTACTAGCCACAAGCATCCTAAGTCTCAAGTGCTCAGCATCTCTCAGTTAGGAGTCTTGTGCAAGAGTTAAAGAAGTCGCTTGGAAAATTCTAAGCAATCGCCACTGCGATCCTTTGTAAGAAGTTGACATGCTCTTCTGAAGAAAAGGCACAGGTTGTAAACTACTATTTCACAAATAGTGGATTTAATCCTGAGCTAGAGTTCTCAGGCCTGGACTAGTCCTCCACGAGGGAAACCAGGTTAAAATCGGCTGTGTTTGTGTATGCTCTCTTTCGTCTCACTTTAAATTTTGTATTTACTCTGATTAGTTTTGTTTGTGATAGAGTTGAATTTTTAATTGGATATTTTCTCTATAAACTCTATTCACCTCCCTCTAGAGTTGCCATATGTTCTTCAATTGGTATCAGAGCTCTGTTCTCTTTATAAGGACTTACATCCTAGAGCTGATCCATGGCAACCACACAATCCTTGATTTTCAATCACGGTGAAGGATAGTCCACTCATAGGCCTCCACTATTTGATGGAACTAACTACACGTATTGGAAAACAAGGATGAGTTTTTATCTCAAGTCTCTAGACTTTGACCTGTGGACTATCGTCACTGACGGTTACAAAAAGCCCGCCAGGATAGTTGTCAACGGTGATCTCGTTGAAAAATCACATGACAAATATTCTGACGAGGAGAAGAAACAGGCAAGTCTAGACGCGAGAGCTATTAATGCTTTATTCTGTGCTATAGACAGGAATTAGTTCAACAGGGTATCCACATGCACCACATCCCACGAAGTATGGAAGCTTCTAGAAGTGACGCATGAAGGAACCACCCAAGTCAAGGAATCAAAAATAAGCCGTCTCACTCAAGAATACGAGGCTTTCAAGATGAAGCCAAACGAGACGATCACGCAAATGTTTACAAGATTCCTCGACATCATCAACCCCCTGTCCTCGCTTGGAAAGCAATATTCAAATCACGAGAAGATTCATAAGCTACTTAGGGGGCTACCAAAAATTTGGAACCCTAAGGTGACAGCCATCATTGAAGGAAACGATCTCATAACCATGTCCATGGAGACCTTGATGGGAAAGCTAATGACTCATGAGCTTGACCTCAAGGACTTCGAAGAGCCTTCTCCTAAGGCTAAGGAGATCGCACTTAAAGCTCACCGACAGAGGGCTGAACCGGAAGAGACGGATGACGACAACTCAGAAGACGATGATCAAGCCCTCATGGTTCGCAACTTCAAGAAATTCCTTCGCTTCAACCGAAGAAAGAAGGAACCACAAGAAGATGAAGAAGAAGAGCCTACTTGCTACGGTTGCAAGAAGACGGGACATGTCCGAAAAGACTGTCCATTCTCAAAGAAAAGCAACCGCTATGAGAAGCCATACAAGAAGACCTCTTCAAAGAAATATGCCAACACAAGCATTTGGCATGAAAGCGAAGCTAGTGACTCCAAGGAAGAAAAGAACTCTCCTCAAGATACGGCTAATGTTTGCCTAATGGCAACATCCGACAAGGTATCAAACGAAACTCTTGACGACTTCACTTTTGATGAACTTGGCGATGCTTTCACCGATTTACTTAGTGACCATAAAAAGGTCATTGGTAAATACAAACAAGCCAAGGACAAAATCAAAAGTCATGAAGTTAAAATACAAAGACTTTCTCTATTACTTGATAATATTAGAGACACTACACCCACGGATGTCACTGATGAGGTATCTAAGCTCAAAATGAGCTTACATGATGCCGAGGCACGTATTGAGCAACAAACACAAGAAATCACAACACTCAACACGGAGCTTGCAGAAGAAAAGAATAGACACAAGATTACTATTACTAAGTTGCATGGTTTGAATGCTAAGATCACTGAATTGCAAGCTGTCTCTAAGAAACTAGAGACTAAATTGGGAAAACAGGTTGCTCAACCTCAAACCCAATCACATGAGACACACACAAAGCATGACACAACTCATACTAGTCAACCACGTCATACTCATGCTGCTCACAATTATGCTTACATGTACACACACTTTCATAAACCTCATGCACGTAGAAATAATCATCATATGTCATAAACATCATGCTACACATAGATACAGTCATCATCATGTTGCACAAAGACACAATCAACATCACTCCACATATAGACAATCTCATCATGCCATGCCATATAGACAATCTCATCATGTCATGCCATATAGACAACATCATCATGCCATGCCATATAGACAATATCATCATGCCATGCCATATAGACAACATCATCATACCATGCCATATCATCAATATTCTGATCATAGACATCATCAGCATGCTCCTAATATAAATAGGAATACTACATGCACCTATTGTGGTTTACATGGACATATTTTACCACAATGTAGAATTAGAAGATTAGTAGATAAAAGGATATATACATGGTTTCCAAAAGCTAACTCTTCAGGACCCTCAAGAACTTGGGTACCAAAGATCACATCTACTCTTGATGTAGGTGGACCTTTCCTCCTCAACTAAGAGTAAGTGGATTCTCGATAGTGGATGCTCGCGACATATGATGGGAGACACATATTTTTTTGCATCACTATCGATGAAGAGAGAAGGATATGTATCCTTCGGAAATAACCTAAAAGGTTATATTATAGGTAATGGTATTATTGGCTATCCTCCCTCTCCCGTAATAAAGGATGTCTGCCTAGTGACCGAGTTAAAGCATAACTTGCTCAGCATAAGTCATTTTGCTGACCATGGCTATGACATTAACTTTGGACAAAACAAATGTCTTATTTATGATAGGTCAACATGAGATATTGCTTTAGAAGGGGTAAGAGAGGACAATATTTATATTTTCTATTTGTCTATAGATACTAACCATGCAGGTAGATGCCTATATGCTCACAAAGATGAACGGTTACTATGGCACCAGCGTCTTGGTCATGCCAACATGGATACTATATCCAGGCTATCGACCAAAAAGCTAGTTAGAAGCTTGCCCGACATCACATTTAAAAAGGACACCGTATGTGCCGAATGTGAGTTGAATAAGGCAACCAAATCATCTTTCCATTCCATAAACTCTGTAAGCACTACTAGACCCCTACAACTACTCCATATGGATTTATTTGGCCCTAGTAGAGTAGCCAGTCTTGGTGGAAAACTCTATGCATTTGTTATTATTGATGACTTTTCAAGATTTACTTGGGTTTTCTTTCTTACTTATAAAAGTGATGCTATTTCAGTTTTTAAGATTTTTGTCAAGAAAGTTCAAAACGAAAAAGGCTACATGATCACTCGAATCCGAAGTGATCATGGAGGCGAATTCGAAAATTCTGATTTTGAAAAGTTTTATGACTCCAATGGTTTTGATCATGAGTTTTCTTGTCCAAGAACTCCCCAACAAAATAGTATTATGGAGCGGAAGAATAGGACTCTTGGCGATATGGCTAGAGTCATGTTGAACAAGTTTTTACTTCCGAAATACTTTTGGGCTGAAGTTGTCAGTACAGCATGCCACATTTTAAATAGGGTACTTATTCGTCCTATTATGAAAAAGACACCCTATGAGCTTTGGTTTGGGAGAACCCCAAATGTTTCTTATTTTAGAGTTTTTGGCTGTAGATGTTTTATCCTTAACACCAAAGACAACTTAGGCAAATTCGATGCCAAAGCTGACGATGGTATTTTCCTTGGCTATACTGCCAAGAGTAAGGGATATAGAGTTCTTAACAAACGCTCTTTAATTGCGGAAGAGTCTACAAATGTGACTTTTGATGAAGATAACAGTGCAGCAGCTACTCTTGATGATGATGTTGAGCCATCAACGTCTACTCCAATGAACACCACAACCGAAACAAATTCTCTGGAAAGCTTGACTAAGAAATTCTCTTTCACGCCATCACATCCAGAAAATTTGGTAATCGGTGAGGTTTCACGAGGAGTAACTACTAGATCATCATTAAGAGACTCTATTGCTAGCACTGCCTTTATTTCACAAATTAAGCCTAAAAACATTTCAGAAGCTTTCAATGATGAATCTTGGATTTCTGCTATGCAAGAGGAACTCAACCAATTCGAGAGGAGCCAAGTATAGGAACTCGTTCCTAGACCGGCTAATCACTCGATTATTGGTACTAAATGGGTTTTTAGAAACAAAGTGAATGAAGATGGTTCAGTCACACGCAATAAAGCTCGTCTAATAGCCCAAGGATACAACCAAGAGGAAGGTATCGACTACGATGAGACGTATGCTCCTGTTGCTAGATTAGAATCCATTCGGATGCTTTGTGCATTTGCAAATTTTCAAAATTTCAAATTATTTCAAATGGATGTTAAAAGTGCTTTTTTGAATGGTTTTATTAAGGAGGAAGTTTATGTAAAACAACCCCCTAGTTTCGAAAATCACAAATTTCTCGACCACGTGTTCAAGCTAAAGAAAGCGTTGTACGGCCTCAAACAAGTCCCTAGAGCTTGGTATGAACGGCTAAGCAACTTCTTGCTTGAGAAAGGTTTTTCAAAAGGGAAAATTGACACTACACTTTTCATAAAGTCTTTGAAGGACACTATTTTTTTAGTTCAAATATATGTAGATGATATTATTTTTGGTTCTACTGATGAAACCCTCTGTCAAGATTTTGCCAAGTGTATGCAGACCGAGTTTGAGATGAGCATGATGGGAGAGCTCAACTACTTTCTTGGGCTGTAAGTCAAACAAATGTCAAATAGAATCTTCATCTGTCAATCGAAGTATACAAAGGACATGCTGAAGAAATTCGACCTTGATAACGTCAAACCAATCAGCACTCCTATGGCTACTTCAACCAAGCTTGAACCAGATGACAGCGGCAAACCCGTAGATCAACGTAAGTATCGAAGTATGATAGGCAGTCTACTCTATCTTACTGCTAGTCGCCCTGATATAATATTTAGCGTTTGCCTGTGTGCTAGATATCAAGCAAATCCTAAGGAATCACACATGACCACAGTTAAGCGTATCTTTAGATACCTTAAGGGTACATTTACAGTGGGCCTATGGTATCCCAAGTCAACATCATTTGACCTCATTGGTTACTCTGATGCTAATTTTGCTGGATGCAAGGTCGACCGTAAAAGTACGAGTGGTACTTGTCATTTATTAGGAAAGGTTTTAGTCTCTTGGTTTAGCAAGAAGCAGAATTCTGTCGTATTATCCACAACAGAAGCTGAATACATAGCAGCTGGCATTGTTGTGCACAAATTCTATAGATGAAGCAAACCCTTGAAGACTATAATTTATCTTTCATGCATATTCCTATCTTTTGTGACAATACTAGTGCTATAAACTTGACTAAGAACCCTATTTGTCACTCACGCACAAAGTACATTGAAATTCGACACCACTTTTTGCGTGATCATCAGCAAAATGGCACGATTAACTTAGAATTTATTGACCCTGATCATCAGTTAGCTGATTTCTTCACAAAGCCATTATCGGAAGAGTGCTTCAATTTCCTTTGTCGTGAACTTGGAATTTTAGATGAAGCCGTCATAAATTAAAATACACCTGCGTAAATATCGATTATATTGTGATTCTTTTATGATGAACTTGCTATGAGTACAAGACGAAAGGGCCCTTCTGACAACAAGGCGTAAAAGCCTAAGCGACGGTGTACTAGTCCTCATGACTACAGCTAGCTGGGATCCGGCCCCTGCAGCTAACCCATGGCAAATTCAAAATATTGAATTATGATATAACTCCTTGTTTATTATACGGTACATTTTGATTTATCACCTGCTGATATGCTATTTTTCAATTTCCTATTGCTATCCTTCTACTTCTACTATCTGGTTTATTGAATCTCTTAATCATTTATCTTTATAACTTATATTGGTTTTCCATACTTAACCAATATTTTATCCTTTCAGCCTGATTTCAGTTCTGGGACAAGGACCCAGAATTCGGGCCGAACTCTGCCCTTACCAGAGTTCGGGCCGAGTTCGGCCTCCCTGTTCCAGAATCTGGGACAGTTCCAGCCGTTGATCATAACTTGATCCAATGGTCCTGATGCACTCCGACCAAGAGAAACCCTTCCTTTATATTCGGTTTCTCTTCCTCCTCCTTCTTTCTTACCGCCTTTTCAACTTCTCCTCTACTATTCTCTCAAAACCCTAACCCTAATTTCTTCTCTATAGTGCTCAATTCTTTCCTAAACTCAAGGAGAAGGGCTATTTTCCAGTTCTCTTTCACTGTTCATCATTTATTTGAGGTATAACTTACTCTTCTTCTCTATTTCAATTTTCTCTACTTTGTGCTATGGCTCCTTGCTTGCTCAACTGTGGAAAGAGAATTCGGACCGAGGGAGCGTCCTCGTCGAATGCTCCTCCTCCCGTTGAGCAACCCGTTGAACAACAACAACCACCTCATCCGTTGTTCAACCCTTCACGTCCACGTGATCCAAACACTTACGACGACCGACTTTTTATATCACTAGATGCATCCAATGAATGGTTTAGTGATTTTCGGACACGTTCGGTATTTGCAGGACACCCTATAAACTTCACAATTTTTTCTCAATATGATGCACTCTTTAATGACCTTTGTCTTGACGAACTTGTTACCTCAAATTCGGTCATATGTCGTAGTGCCATACAGATGTTTTACTGCAACTTGACTCATGATGATACTCACATCTATTCACGTGTTGCGGGTATTGATATCTCATTTGATGATTTTGACTTAGCCGAATATCTTGAACTTCAAGAGCCCAATTCTTAGGAAAAGCTTGTTGAAGCTCGGTCGTTCTGATTTCCCGACGGAACTTCACTTGAAAGCTTCAAGGACGACTTGTGTACTCCGAACACACGTCCTCGCAAGCTTATGGCTAAATATCTAAATCCATTTTTCTATGAACTTCATCGGATCATCTTCAACACCATTCTACCCAAAGCGGGTTCCACCGATGAAATTACATATTTTGAAATATCTGCTCTTTATCATCTTCACTTTTGTGTTCCTTTTAATCTTCCACGTACCATGATGGACTGGATGATTAACTGTAGGATGAAACCACGAGCCTTGGTTTATGCCTTATATCTTCCTATGGTCTTTCGTGCGTTCCTTGTACCTCTTGATGATTGTCCTTTCTTGCCTGCTCCTGCCTTCCTATCTAAGGCACGACGACTTCAGGCAGTCGTAGCCTCTCCTTCCACATCTGAGCATTCCGATGATGAGGAGCCCGACGCCTCTCCACTTGGACAGGATGTGCCACCTCCTCCTGCTACCCTTGACTCCATCCAGACCATGCTCCGAGATCGCTTCACCTTAGAGGACGATCGCTGGACTCAGATGGACTATCGTACTACCCTGCAGATGAGTGCCCTCAGCAACTCGCTGCACGATATTCGATATTCTATGTCTCGTCATCCTTCTATGCCTATTCCCATAGAGCGAGATCCCGGTCGCGAGGGATATCGCATTGGCGATCCTTTGGTCATGCGCTACCTGGATCCGGATGCTGCTTTTGTGGACCCCAGCCGTTCTTTCACTGATCCTTCCGACACCGCTGGCCTTCTCGTGCTCTATGATGGAGATGGCTACTACCTGATGATGCTGCTGATCATAGTTTATGTTTTATGCTTTCCAGTTTTTCAGTTGTTTAGTTGGATTTATGTACTTGGTTTGTCGTAAACTCTTTATGTTTTAGTTGTGAGTGATGACTCTTATGATTATCGTAGTTCTATTACTCTCTGCTCGTTATGATCGTTAATATGCCATTTCTTCTCTTTTGGTATGTTTGCCTATTATTACTTGCTTATATTGCTAAATGCCAAAAGGGGGAGAGACATGTATATTCTTTCTATTCGTTTTTTTGTATATATGTGCTTTTGGTGCTTTTGGGAGATGTTCCTTATCAGGCCAACAGGTGTTTACGGGAGAGCTATCTTATTTAGCTCGGTACCGATTATGGGGGAGCTATACTTTTGTCATTGACTGTGTCCAGTATGAATATTGAATATACAATTATTATTTTGTCAATTATCAATATGGGGGAGATTGTTGACACAAAGTCACAGTCAACCAAATATCGATAACATTGACTAAATAATACTTGTAATAATTCAATACGACACACGACGTCTACATCAAGCTCAAGTCAGACGACAGCTCAGTCTTTGCAAATCAGTTATATATGAGTCTGTATTTTATACTTTTATTGAGTCTAGACTGTTGTAAACTGTGTCATGCTGAGCTCTTAAGACTTGACCAAAAGCCTACCCAAAAATCCATAAACTCCACCATCCAGAAATAAGCCCATTGGTCCCTTAGAACCATTCTGTGCTCTGGAGACAGAGTTCGGGCCGAACTCTGCCTCCACACAGAGTTCGGGCCGAACTCTGTCCCCTAAAAATCAGCAACCTAAATTTTAGGGTTAGCTGGTTGCAAGTTGTCCAACGGCCAAATATTTGAAATTTTCTACCCGAATTCTGGCCGAATTCTGCCTACAAAAACCCTATAAAAAGGCCAAGAATTCTCTCATTTCAAATCATCCAATCTTCTCTTCTCTACTATCTTGAAGCTCAAATAAGCCATACCCTTCCTATCTACTAGCCACAAGCATCCTAAGTCTCGACTGCTCAGCATCTCTCAATTAGGAGTCTTGTACAAGAGTTGAAGAAGTCGCTTGGAAAATTCCAAGCAATCGCCACTGCGATCCTTTGTAAGAAGTTGATGTGCTCTTCTGAAGAAAAGGCACGGGTCATAAACTACTATTTCACAAATAGTGGATTTAATCCCGAGCTAGAGTTCTCAGGCCTGGACTAGTCCTCCACGAGGGAAACCAGGTTAAAATCGGCTGTGTTTGCGTATGCTCTCTTTCTTCTCACTTTAAATTCCGTATTTACTCTGATTAGTTTTGTTTGTGATAGAGTTGAATTTTTAATTGGATATTTTCTCTATAAACTCTATTCACCCCCCTCTAGAGTTGCCATCTGTTCTTCACGCACCACCATCTCATCTGCCTCGACCAACTTTCTGCCGTCCACCCCTACACAACTATACAGATCCATTCTCACCACTCCGACGAGATGAAGCCCACAGCCACCCAAACACCACGCTACCATCATCCACCACCATTGCTAAACTTATCACCAAGAGAGGGAGAGAGAGTGAGAATCACTTGGCGACCTCCTCCGTTGTCCGCCCCGGTCGATACGACCCTAGCGCCGACCACCCGCCACTGCGACCGTATCCTACGCCTCCGCTCATGTCACGACCCGTACCTGCTTTTCCGGATACGAGATGTGTCCAAGCCAGCCTATGCCGCAGAGTCGGCGGTAGAACATTGTCACGGCCAAGATGCTCAAAATCACAAAATATACATATTTTCTGCTCATTCACATCTCTAAATTTATTACAACA